>VDFB02035623.1:0-11783 GCA_007258455.2 Sequoia sempervirens | reverse complement strand
TAAAATGCTAGATGTATGTTCAAATAGATATATTTTGATGATATCAGATTTCCATGATTTTGCATTAGAATAATAAAACTATGAGAAACAAAAGATTGGTAAGTTAGAAAGAGGGAATAAAGGAGGAGAAGTTGTACATGAATTCATGTGTGAAATTTACGAGGTTAAAAAGTTTAGAAAATAGAGATTGTGTAGCAATTTCTGTGAAAAAATTGTTTTTCTTAAAACTCTAAAAGTTGTGAGAAAAATAATTACATCATTATGAAAAGAAAAAAATACCCACTCCATTTCAAAACCCAAAAAATACTGCCTTATGGCTGAAATATGGCCTCCCAAAGTTTGCCTCAAAAATTGAAAAACTAAATGAGGAGCATCATACTAGTTTGATGGAGGGTGGGTGGTGCCTAGGGAGTGGACCAATTAAGCCACCTATGGGAGCAGAGCAATGCTTGAGTAGTGGAAGTGGGTGGAGTTGTTGGAGGAATTTTATGTTTTTTTTCAATTAAAAAGCTTTTTCAAAATGGCTTTTTCAATTAAAAAGGACATATAAGGTGGGGTCATAAGCACCTCCCGTCCTCAAGGGTGGGGTGAGGCTTAAGGCACCCAACAAACACTTAATGAGGTGGGGTTTGTGGGGTTATTGTCTATTGGAAGGTAGTATTCCTCATGGTAAGGTATGGATCATACTAGATATTGTCCCACATCTACGATCATAAATATTAAAATATTTTTAAATAGTGCTTAATTTTTAATAAAAAAATAACAATATAAATATTTTTTAACCTAAATTTTATAAAAATTTTAGGTTGAATGGTCTCAATTTTTGTGTCTAGGAAAAATGCATTTTTTCCTACAACTTTGTTCAAAATTTAAAATTTTTATATCATTTTATAGATTTTGACAATTTCTAGACATAATGACAAGGTTTAATTTGCATCAAGGTGCATTGAAAACTATGTTGTTAATGAAAGACACCAAAAGTACATACAACCAAAAAATAAAAAGGAAGGACCTATAGATATCTAATTTAGACAAATTAAAATTCAAACCTTATTTTCTCAACCATTATGGATATAATGGTGGGTTCTAATTTGATCCCCTAGACATTAAAATTTGATCTATCCACTAAATATTCAATTTGAAACCTCCATTATTTAAAGGAAATGAAATGGCCATAGACACCAACAATACTTTCATACCATGTAAGATTCAATAACAATCCAATGCAAGCTTAGATCTAGGAGAATGAATAAAGTTAAAAAAATTGTTAGATACAAAATAAAAATATCAACTATAATCTAAAATTGAATATGAAAATATTCATTGATTACAAAAGATTACATACAAATTTATAGGTATTTAGGATGTATGTACCAAGGAGATTATGTACAAAGGTCATGAGTTTAACTCTCTGTAACTCCCAATTAGAAGGTTGATGTAGTGACTTTCAAAAACCATAAATTTTGACTTAGGGGTCCGTTTGGGCTGAATTTTTTATGGAGGAGCATCTTGAAGTGTTGAGTCCAACCCCAATTGATTGGAGTATGCATTGAAACTTTTTCAATTGGGCCACATCTTGAGCACATCTCGACACTTTTTTGGGGCTATTTTCAATTGTTTAAGGCACCAAAATGATGTTTTTATGTTTTTCCAATAGTTTCTAAATATGTGTTGTTTTGACTTTTTTAATTCTTTCATGTTATTAAAAGTTTGTAGTTTACAATTATTCTTACTTTAGTTAAACTCAAATAATTGGAAAGTTTCATTGCCAAATGAGTAAGCATGTAATAGTACTAAAAATAGATAGATTTTTAGGAGGGATTTTTACTAGTTAAGGATTTTTTTTTAGCTACAGAAGAAAGAAGGGAATAAAAAATGAAGTAGAGTTAATTGAAGTACTTTGAGTAATTGTAATTTTTTTGAGTAACATTCTTTAATGAACTCTATAATGTGAATATTGTTGCATCATCTAGTATAAGAGTGGGAAGATGGTTGGGTGAGGAAGAGGAAGGGGAAGTATTTCCCAAATGCATAGACATATGATAAATCTATGAAGGAAAATAACAAATCTTGTAGGTGTCATAGTAGATCAGAGGATAAGAAAAAGGGGAGGCAATTTTGATGAAGAAATATCTATGAAGATCAACATACAAAACATGAAGATGAAACACAATTGGAACACCTAAATTTTGAAGAAATGATTCTTAGAGCATTTGAAGGGTAAAATAAAGGGATTAAAGTCAAATTTTTAGAGTATGTAGGAAATATCAAACCATAGGAGCTAATAGATTGGTTGAATGACATGGGAACATTCTTTGAATGGAAGAATATGAAAGAAGAAAAGAAGGTTAAATTTGAATGCACCAAGCTAAAGGGTCATATCATGATTTATTGGGATCACCTACAAAGGAAAGAGCCAAAAAGAGAAAGAATAAAATTAGAACATTGAGTAAACTGGAGAAGATAAGAGATAAATTCTTGCCTATGAACTATACAAAAGCCATTTTTCATAGATTTCAAAACTTGAAGCATAATCTGTCTACTAGGTAGGACTTTACAAATTAACTTTAAAATTTATCCATCATGTGGAGCATCAATAAACTAATGAATAGATGGTTGCAAGGTATGTAAATGATTTAAAAAATTCTATTCATGATGAACTAAGCATGCATAGGGTTAGCAATATGGAAGAAGCATAATATCTGGCTTTAAATGTAGAAGAAAATTAATGTAGGCAGTGTTTTAAAAGAAATAGAGGAGCGAGGAGAGGGATATCACCTCCATGATGAGGTGGTTCTAACTATAGTCGAGGAGAAGAAATCAAAAGATACCTAGAAAGATTCTCAAGGTCAACAAAGAGGAAGAGTACGGTTATGGTGGTGGTAGAGGTTAGGACAACCCGCAAAAACCATTCATTTGTTATAGAAGTGGTGAAGAAGGTCATAGGGCATTTGAATGTTTGAACTATCAGATGAAAGAATGATGATAAGGGAAACAACCTAGAGTAAACTTGGTTAAAGCTGAAAATGGAGTAGATCAAGAGATTCCACCAGATGTGAGAGAGAATCTCATTATAAGAAAAGCAATGGTGATTCCAAAAAAAGAGTAAAGTGTAGACCAAAATTCATGATGATTCGTGGCTCTGAACCTATATCTTTCAAACTAGATACATTTCAAGAGAAAAGGTATGTCAAGCTATTATTGACGGTGATAGTTGTGAAAACATGGTTTCTAACTAAATGATATATAAATTAAATTTACATTTTTAGAACATCCACACCCTTACAGTATTGCATGGTTTAAAAAAGGGAAAGAAGTTACTATTATTAAGAGGTGCTTATGTGGGCCAAGTTTGTACTCGCATGGGTAACCTTGTCACCAAATATCCAAGGCTCATGATTAACATTGGCTATTCGAGGAAGATAAAATGTGATTGTAAAAATTCCGGGCAGGAGAATTTAATTAAAATACCAGCGGAAGCGGATTCAAGTGGTGTTTGCGCCTCTAGCAGGTGAAGAAACAACTGAGTGCCGTTGAATAGTTGAGATCCATTGTTAACATCATCCACTGCTAACTTTATCGAAGTGGAATCTAATGTCACCCCTAAATTCGCCATCTCTTTTGGAACTGCAAGATGTTCACTCGCAGCCACTAAAACGCAGAAAGCTGGAAATATTGGCACTGTTTTCATTTCCAATCCCTTGCTTGCCCTCCCTTCTGTATCACACTTGCCAATCATATCAGTAAATATATATCCAACGAAGGGATAAGGATTTAGCGATTAATAATTAATGAGAAGGTCCCCACAGCTTTTATTATTCCGACAGATCCAATTTGGACAGAAGAAATTTGGTACAAGTAATTGGGTGGAAGGATAGGGCAGTTGTCAATATCCCCACAAACTAAGTACTCTTTTGTTGTATTGTTTGATTAAGTCTCTCAAAAGTTTTCCCGCTCCCATGTGAAATGGGCTTGCTTTTAGAACTATCTTTCTAAGTCTTTTCAATAATTAGTATTCTTTTGTTGTATTGTTTGATTAAGTCCGTAAAACGTTCTTTGTTTGTTGTTTTCTTCTTTTTGTCCTCCGTGTGAAATGGGTTTGCTTAAGATTTTTCAATCTTAGTATTATCTTTTTAAAGTATTTTTAATCAAGTTTTAATTAGACAATTAAAAGGTACAAATTTATATATGATTTTAAATGATTAGATGTAAATTTGATTGTTGAGTAAATTTTTTTGAGTTGAAATATTACTAGTACTTGCATTTAAAGGAGGTTTAATAATTATATGGATAGAAAATTATATGCTTATTAATATGTTAAAGATTATGCGTTTGTGCATGCAAATTATCGCTGCTCATGACTAGATTAAACAATTAATAATAAATGATAAATAATGGAATTAAATAAACTTAGACAAATCTAAATTTTTTCCTTGAAGAAATTAAGTATTATTTGATTATCAAAATATTTGGATACAAATTTAAAACATAAAGCAATGCAATTGAAAAAAGAAATTGTCATCAAATTAACAAAAAACATTGCAAATGGAAATAGAATGATCCCATCAAATTGTCAAATCAATATTTTTTTGGATTTTATGTGATAAGTGAAATTTTGGAGGCTTTTACTTGATATTTTGGAGGCTTTTACCATTAAACAATAGTTGGTTTACCATTAAATGCCAATTGAAACTTGTTTTCCAACAACTCAACAACAGATGTAGCGTGAGACTTGTTTCAGGCTCAAATAAGAAATAATATAGAGATACTAACTTCACCATTATACACACATACATTTGAAAATTTAATAAACATAAATAAATATTTATGAATACCCATTGATGTGATTTAAAATATATACAACCAAATCTTATAAATTTAAAATTCTAATTAACAATTTTATTACTTTATATATATATTTAAACCATTCTTAAATCATCTATATGAATTAACAATTATAATTGATAACATCACTAACTTAAAATGGAATAAATTAAAAACATTATAATAAATATTTCATAAGAAACCTTATTAATTTAAGACAAAGTAAACTATGATACTTTATAATAAATAATCTACAAGAACAGTCTTTATTAAGATTAGTAAACTTAAATATATGATAATTCAACTTTTGAAAACATTTAACTAAAAACCATTAAAACGATTGATCACATAAAAAACTATTTAAACCATTCAATTTTAAACATCATTTTATTATAAAACGTGAATGAACAAATCTATATAAATTAACACCATTTCAAAACCAAATAACTAAATAATAATATTGTGATATTAAGTAGTCAGATCCATAGTGATAAAATATGGGTGGAAAGGTTCATACAAATTAGGTAACACTTAGTTAAAATTATATTAGAAAAAAATTATGAAGATTCTATAGGAAGAAAAATTGTTATTATAAAAATTCCGGGCAAGAGAATTTAATTAAAATACCAGCGGAAGCGGTTTCAAGTGGTGTTTGCGCCTCTACCAGGTGAAGAAACAATTGAGTGCCGTTGAATAGTTGAGATCCATTGTTAACATCATCCACCGCTAACTTTATAGCAGTCTTTGCTATCTTTCCCGACCAGGAAGTGGAATCTACTATCACCCCTAAATTCGCAGTCTCTTTGGGAACTGCAAGATCTACACTCGCAGCCACTAAAACACAAGCAAATTGAAATATTGGCAAATTTCTCATCTCCAAACCCTCTTCTCTTTACCACGCTTACTGTAAATATATCTATGGATCATTCTATAAATATATCTATTTAAAGCTGCTTCAACGAAGGGGCATAGAAATGTCTTGGAAATTGCAAGGAAGGATTTGAAAGGGCGTCAAATATACGCCAATTGTTCGCTCTTTTGCTGTAGCATTTGATTAAATGCATGAAAAGGTTTTTTCTTTTCTTATGTGAATGGGCTTGTTCAAAATTGTTAGAATCTTATGTTGTCTTATTTGGATTAATTTTCAAAGCACTTTGGCTTTTCTCTTATGTGAAATGGACTTTAGTTTTAAGACAGTTAGAATCTTATGTTGTATTATTTGACAATATGTGAAAAGGTTTTTGCTTTTTCTTCCATGTGAAATGAACTGGCTTAAAATTGTTAAATCTTATGTTGTATTATATGATTAAATATGTGAAAAGGTTTTTCCTTTCTCTTATGTGAAAAGAGCCGGCTTAAAATTCTTAGATTCTTACAATTATCTTTCTAAAGTCTTTCTTAAATGGAATTTTATTGACAAACGCGGTAAAACAAATATAATGATTTTAGGTGATTAGATGTAAATCTAATTCGTTAAATAATGAGTAAATTTTTCAAGTTAAAATATTAAAAAATGAATTAAAGAGATCTTTTTTATGTAATTATGTAATTTGTGTGAAATTATATTGTGGATTTTTTTTATTATATTAAAACTAGAAGGGCCAGTACCCATTACAAACCAACCATAGAGGCGAACTGGGGACTAACGAGTAGTGAGAAAACCAAAAAAGTAAATGAAAACTAAAACTTAAATAGTTTGACCAAGAGGAACAAACAACAAAAAGAAACCAAAAAACTGGGAACAACACAAAACCACCAGACACCTACAGGTCTCCTAAAAAATTGAGACAAGTGATCACATTCCACTCCTGAGACAGGAACTTGAGCATCTTCTTGAAAGTCACAGGCCCTTGAAGAATGGCCTAGGTATGCTTGGTAACATCACAAATCAAGGTGTCCACCTTCTCACCTGATGAGGGAGCATCCTTGGTTCTTGACCATCTTGCATCAATCAAAAATATTTTCTTTCAGTTTTGATCTTGCTCAGTTCATGTTGGTGGACTTGTC
Organism: Sequoia sempervirens; assembly: GCA_007258455.2. Lineage (NCBI taxonomy): Eukaryota > Viridiplantae > Streptophyta > Pinopsida > Cupressales > Cupressaceae > Sequoia > Sequoia sempervirens. The sequence goes on along the minus strand of VDFB02035623.1, from coordinate 4,952 downwards.
ATCTTTGCTCACTAGGTCCTACGGATCTTTGTGTACATCGTGGGAATATTCCTTATTCCAAGATTTGGGCATGATTGGATCTTTTTCCGGCAAGTTATCACTTCCAAAATTTCATGGTAGTTTCTTGAACCGACACCGAAATAGTTTTCAAGCCTAACAGTTAATTTGATCATTCGTGGATCATCTTTGTGACTTGCGGATTTCGATGGTGTGATTCTAAGTGTTTTGTGGAGTGTTCCAAACCTTCCTTATAGGTCCACACTTCATTCTATGCACCTGTTGGTAGAGTAATTCAAATTTGAGGCCGACTTATTCATGTGCATGTTACATTTTTCATTCCTTGGATAATGTGATGATCTTTGGCTGATGCAACTATTTCTAGAATCACAGATATAGTATAAAGCTTGTAATCGATCATTAGGATGGGCAATTGAGTTAGTAGTTGATCGGGTAGATGAAGTTGATCCAAATTGTAAGAGTTTAACTTGCATGGAGGTGCATATTGGAATGTTGTAATATTAGATATGTTATATCAGGCCTGTGAGCTGAATCTGTAAGCCTGGATGTTGCCGGTCAAATGTAATTGGTATTTCTATTAATGAGAATATCTGCATCTGCATTGTCCTCCATATCTTGTGTTGCTTCTGTTGTGTTACTCTTGCTACACGGTCTGAATTGTTCTCTTTGAGGACCCTCCTACCATGGTTGCATCAGAGCGAGATTCATTCCTTGCGAGATTGTTAGAGTTTGTGAAGTCTCATTGAAGATTTGTTGTAGGGTGGTGAATTGAGGATTCGACCTGCAGCTGTAGAGGACTTGTGTGAAGATGGGGGGAAGAAGAAATGGTAGAGGAAATGGAGTGCATGGAAATGCAGACCTTGCTTTAATGGAGATGTTGAGAGGAATTGCTTCTAGATTAGATGCAGTTGAAATGGCCCAGAGAAGAGGTCGACCAGTTGATGATGTGAGTGATGAAGAGGTAGAAGTATAGGAGGAAAGAGGAAGAGAAGAACAACCTGGACTTGATCAGGGAGAAGAGAGGTTCATAAGAGCCCTAACTAGAGCGAATACAAAACCACATTTCAATCGACTAGATTATAATGGTAAGTTGGATTCAAAAGAATTTCCTGATTGGATTATAGAGATGGAGAAATATTGTGAATTTGAAGGTACCACTTAAGATAAGAAGGTGAAATTTTCTTGTACAAAGTTGAGAGGACATGCATCCTTTGGTGGGAACATTTGCAGACAGATAGGAAAAGAAGAGGAAAAGAGAAGATAAAATCATGGGATTGGATGGTGAATAAGTTGAAGACAAAGTTCATGCTTGCAGACTATCAAATCATTTTGTTCTGAAAGTTGCAAAATCTAAAGCAGAAAGATTCAAGTGTGATAGAGTATACTGAGGAGTTCTATAAGTTGAATCCTAGATCTGGACATTTAGAGGATGAGATTCGGCAAGTATCCAAATATGTGAATGGATTGAGGTCATCTATATAGGATGAGGTTAGTTTGATCAAGTTGGTAAGTGTGGAAGAGGCATATCAGTGTGCCCTAAGGGCATAAGATAAGTTGAATAAAAGACATGAGCAGAGATAGAGAGGAAGAAATTCTATTGGAGGAGGAAGAGGCTCTTTTGCAGATTAGAATAAGGATAAGGAGGTTAGTAAGAATGATAATTCGTATCATAGAGGTGATGGAAACTCTTACAAAAGAGGGGGATATGGTGATTACTAGAATGAAGGTGTAGACACATAAAACATACCGATTGATATCACACACTCGATCCTGATCTACTAACATTAGTTCTGCCTAAATAACTTCTTTACTAACCATTTAATTAAATAATCTTTATTTAATTAAATTCATCATATTTCCTCCTCCGCTAATTAAATAAATCAATTTTATTTGATTGTTATCATCTTCTTTTAATTAAATAAATCATTTTATTTAATTAATCCTATATCCCTTTAATTAAATAAACTAATTTTATTTAATTAATTCTAAAGTCACTTTATTAAATTAAATCAATCTTTATTTAATTTAATCCAACATCATCCCTCTTTAATTAAATAAATCAAAATCTTTATTTAATTAAATCTAAATCATTATTCCTCTCTCTTTGATTTATTTCAATCCTAAAATCTAAATCAAATTGTCAAATTAGCTAATCTCCTTTCAAATTAATCAAATCCTATTTAATCCCAATCTTAATCCATCAAATCCTCTAGCTTTTGCAATTTGCACAATAAATCAATTTATTTGATTTATTAAATTTTCCTTTTTCATTCAAAAAGGCATCAGGAGGGAATATTCTCCAAATTTGAAATCTCCCCCCAAAAGGGATTCGTCCTTCCAACAAGGCATTCAATATCTCTTACATGTCATTGTGCATTGAGCCAAGTGACATTTAACTCTTCTTACATCCCCCCTAAACATGTCATTTCATCAAATTCAAATTTCAAACTTGCACATTGATCAAAATGTGCACAACCCTTGTCCACTCACATGATGACAAGTGGCTTCTTCCTATTGGCTGGGTTTTTATGCCACATTCATCCCTTTTTCCTCTTCTCTCTTCTTCTTCTATAAATAGACAGGTTATCCTTCATTTTTATCATCCACAATTTGAGCAAACTTACTATACTCAAATCCATCCTCAAGCATTAGCATTTTCATCTATTTTATCAAGTTTATAACTAGGTTATGTAGTTTTTTCATCATGGAGCTTCATTGAATCTTCAACAAAATGAATCACTCTTCATCGCCAATCAACATTGCATCATTGGAGTTGGGAAAGGGCCAATTTTCACATCAAATTGGCACCAATTCCCCCATGGGATCAAGAGTTTACTTATTTAATTAGGATTCAATCTCTTTTATTGTTTTCTTATTGCACGTTCTTCATCTCATTTCCTATTTTAAGCTTTGTAAATGGATTTCATGGGGAACTTATATTTTAACTTGCATTTCAATATTCTAATGTGTGTGTTTGTTGTGTTTTGCAAGTGCTAGGATCTTGGTTCTACATTTGGCACTAGAAGGATGGAAGACCAAAAGTTTAAATCACATTTTTCCATCAAATTTCATGCTTTTTTTTTCTCTATTTTTGTGTCTATAGGGAACTCCACCACTAGCATACCAACTTCACTATACAGAAGAGGAGGATATGGTGCCCGAAGGGAGAAGAGAATTTGAATAAAAGACATGAGCAGAGACAGAGGAAGAGGTGGGAGATTTCAGAGAGGAAGAACTTTTACTGGAGGAGGAAGAGGCTCTTTTGTAGATCAGAATAAGGATAAGGAGGTTAGTAAGAATGATAATTCGTATCATAGAGGTGATGGAAACTCTTACAGAAGAGGAGGATATGCTGGTTACTAGAATGAAGGTTATAGAAAGGATGATAAGGAGAAAATAGTATTTAGGGGAACTTGCTTTAAGTGTGGTGGAGAAGGAAATAGAGCATTTGAATGTAATAAGGGAGAGACAAGCAGAAAGACAGAGAACAATAGGAGAACAACCTTTGCTGAGGAAGATCATGCCAGATCATCTAATAAACTGGAAGATGGAGAAGTGTTGGTGAATAGAAGGGTGTTGTTACAAAGTGAAGTAGAAAAGGAACCATTGTAGAGAAAGAATTTGTTTTGGACTAGATGCAAGGTAGCTGGTAAATGTTGCAAAGTGATTGTTGACAGTGGAAGTTCTGAGAACCTAGTTTTTGAAGAGATGTTGACTAAATTGGGGTTGGAAAGGTTGAAACACCCGAAGCCCTATCAAATAACTTGGATCCAAGATGAGCATAAGATAATGGTAAGTGAACAATGTTTGGTGAAATTGAAGATAGGAAATTATCACGATGAAATTTTGTGTGATATTATGCCTATGGATGTATGCCATGTTTTGTTGGGAAGGCTTTGGCAGTATGATAGACATGCTATTCATGATGGAAAGAAGAATATATATACTATTGTTGCTAATGGGATGAAGCATATTTTGTTGCCATTGGAAGATGTCCCTACAATTGAGGTTTGTACAAGTACTAGAGTTTGTTTGGTTGATGGAAGGAGATTCCTAGATGGGTTGAGACACGAGAACATATGCTATGCCTTGGTACCTAAGAAGACTAAAGATTTGAAGCATGTAGAAGAACAACTAGAAGAGATAAAGGAGTTGTTGACAGAGTATGAAGAGATCATTTCAGATAATGTACCTGATGGATTACCACCTATGAGGAGTATTAGTCATTGCATGGATCTGATTCTTGGAGCTAGTTTTCCTAACAAAGCAGCACACTAGATGTCATCAATAGAGAATGAAGAGTTGAATAGACAAGTTCAAGAACTGTTGAAGAAGGGTTTGATCAGAGAAAGCTTAAGTCCCTGTGCAGTACCTGTTGTGCTAGCACCTAAGAAGGATGGAGAATGGAGGATGTGTACAGATTCTAGAGCCATAAAAAAGATCATGGTGAAGTATAGATTCCCTTTTCCCCAGATGGATGACATCATGGATTCCTTGAGTGGAGCTAAATATTCTACCAAGATAGATTTGAAGAATGGATATCATTAGATCAAAATCAGAGAAGGGGATGAGTGGAAAACAACATTTAAGAAAAATGAAGGATTGTATGAGTGGTTGATGATGCCTTTGGGGTTGAAAAATCCACCGAGTACTTTCATGAGGTTGATGAATGAGGTATTGAAGAAGTTCTTGGGTAAGTTTGTGATTGTTTACTTCGATGAAATATTTATTTTTAGTAAGAGTAGAGAAGAATTTTTTTTGCATATTGGACAAGTTTTGTAGAGGTTGAGAGAAGAGCAGTTGTTGATAAACCTTAAGAAGTGTAGTTTCATGAAGTAGGAGTTGGTATATCTGGGATTTGTGATCTCCGTGGAGGGATTGAAGATGGATCCCTCGATAAGGTGAAAGAAATTGTTGAGTGGCCTACACTAGAT
>VDFB02035622.1:0-12652 GCA_007258455.2 Sequoia sempervirens | reverse complement strand
CCACTACACCACCATAACTCTCCCCACCATCACCTCTGCAACCACCCTCTGCACCACCATCAACACCTCTGCAAGCACCCTCCCCACCATCAACACCACCATTGTCATCTCCTCCATCTCCATCAACTGGCGGTACTGGCTCCTCTAGATGAGTAAATCTAGGAAAGGGATGTGTGTGGAAGAACTCTAAATAATCCTCAGTCATCCCAACATCTATAATATACGAAACATAATCCCATAAACCTAGTGTCAAGGTATAGTACTCTATACAAGTTGCTTCATATGATGCACAGGGGCCCCACTCTAACACATCCTGTAATCGTCGTGCATAATGGGCAACTCCCAGGGGTATCCCCTGAACCCATCCAAACTATTGACATAGTCACAAATGCAAGTAGTTCTCAAGTACAACATGTGTCTTCCCAATTAGATAGCGGGATACCAACATAAAGGGAATCTCCAGCTAATCCTCTGGGCTATTGCTCACAATCCATATGTATAACAGATAGTCTCTAACCATCCAACACATGCCTCCATTATATAACCTTCCCAATTTATGTTGAATGTAATCACTATAACTGTCATAGGGTCTCCTTGGGCTTATATTTGTCTGATTATATTGCTAATGGTAAATGGAAATGAATTAACTTGGTTAACATGGATCTTGAACCTCTTTACTAGTTCTTATCTCTCATTCATATCCCAGCTTCCTCTCATGTTGATAGAGTGGTTTGGAATTTCTCTTCTAATGGTCTTTTTTTCTATTTCTTTTAGTTTTTTGTAATTAGACTCACATTTTTGGTCCCTCTCCTTTATGGGGGCATCTATGGAATCTGAAGCTCCTACCTAAAGTTATTTTTTTCTAGCCTTTGTTTCAAGATAAAATCTTGACTATTAATAATCTTTCGAAGAGGGGTTATGCTCTACCCAATAAATGTTTCTTGTGCAAGGAGGCTACTAAGGATGTTAATCACCTAATTGTTGGATGTGGTTTTTCAATGGAATTTTGGGCCTATGTCCTTCTATTATTGAATTTATCTTGGGTCTTGTTGTGTTGTCTAACAACACGCCCTAGGAATGTAAGGCTTTGGGACCCAAATTGAAAAATTAATGCTTATGATAGGCGCTAGTTGGCAGAGGATCACTAGGGAAGAAAATGTTAAAGTGGAAATCTTTGAAATAATTCATGGTTTAAAGGTACCAGGTGGTGAATATACCAGGTGCCGAGACACTGGGTTGATTGGAATGTTTAAAAAAAAAATTGGTAAGTTGTTGTTGTGTGTGTGTCGAATGTGGAGAGTATTCTAATGTCAACACAAACCTTAATGAGAAGGTTTACATTCAAATTTTGAAGCAAGTAAAACTACTCTATTCGTAATACAATAAAATGTTTCAAATATGTATCATTGTCCTCTATTTCTAGGGATTTATTAAACTGTTTGGCCCTCATATTTCTATGGGCACAAAGGTTGTTAAAATGACTACCTAGAAAATGAGATTTGATGCTTAATATGCAAGCTAAGATGATTTCTATGTGCAAATGTGTGTTGGAATGATTAGTGGTATGCTAATAAATGAAACAAAATGATGGAAAGGATAATGGATGAGATGATAAATGAAGGATGATGTTGATGATAGATGAAGAAGTGGAGATGAGTGAGATGATATGAAACTATAGTGAACTATCCATGATTATGCGTATGCTCAAATGCAAACATAAAACAAACTAACATAAAATGTAACTATGATGCAATGGGGATGATAAAATGTAACTATGAAGCAATTAATTAATCTAAGATGAGAATGCAAAGTAACACATGATATGAAAACTAAGTATAAGACTCCATGAAAGCTCCAAGCTCCTATGAAAAACCTGCATGGTAACAATACTCAAAGTGTGGATGAAAAATGGCATTATAACACTATTCCAATTTGTATCTCAAAATAGCATTATAACATTACTCAAAAGGTGGATGATAAATTCTAAGGCAAGAGGGTGTATTTATAGGGTTTCTCAAGCATTTTGTGAGGTAGCACCTATCAACGGTCTAGATTCGAAGGAGAAATAATAGACGGTGGAGATGAAAGGAATCAGGATGTTGTCCCCTTGACCAAGGACAACATGCCATGTGTATGGAGAGAATCCTTTGACCAATTGGAAGCATGCTAAATGTATGGGATTCCCAAGTGTGTGAAACAAAGACCCATGTGCTCCAAATTTGTTGAAAGTGTGGAGGAATAAAGCCATGTGCTTTTTCTTATTGGTAGAAGTGTGTGAGGATAATTCTAATTAATAATTAGGCTTATTTATTTTCATGTGACCTTTATGAGGTAGCACACAAAAGTTGTAGAAATGTGCTATAATTCTTAATCAGGATTAAGGAAGGTTAATTAAATAAACATGTTTAGGGTATTTTGTTTATTTAATTATTTAGAAGAATGTCAATTAGAAGAATTAAAAGGAAAGTGAACAATATAAATAAAGTAAGACCTTATTTATATGTAGTTGAAGCATTAATCAGATAGGTTGTATTTAATTAATTAAATACGATGACCGTTTTCAGGTGTATATATTTTTCCCCTCTTTGAAGTGATGTGTTTACACATTACTTCAAATAATATTTTGATGTCAATGCTCAGATGATGCAAGATTTCAATGCCCTAGATGATGCAAGATTCCAATGCCCCAGGCTTTGAATTTTAGGTATTGATGGATATTATGCCCCCTCAAGAGATAAATCGGTGAATATAAGGATGTGAAAATGAAGTTTTGAATGATATGATAAGTGTTGTGATGGTGTGATGATGATCCAATGTCAATTCAGTGAAGTTTTGATGTCGAAGATGATTTATCTCTCGAAATTGAGTTGCAAGCTCTTTCTTTGAATAGTGTTGATTAATTATCCCACCATAATTGACTCCATTTTACCCCTAAAAGGTGAAAATGGTAAAATGGGATTCATTTTTACATTGAGTTTGGAGAAGTTGAAGATTGGAGAGCTTAGAGGAAGATGGTGATCCCATACCAAAAGCATCATTTTGAGCATCTTCACCAACTTGATTAGCCTGCTGCCTCTGGACCTACGATACACTTTAAGAGAAACCTCTTTGTTAGTCATTTTCTTTCCTTTTAGAAGCATTTTGAATGTCATAGATAGATGTTGTAGCTTATGGGATGCTATTTATGCACTTTCGAGTGATGTTTTTATCGTTTTTGATTGTTTTTTAGCATGTTTAAGAGTTTTGGCGCCTTTGGGGTTCCAAATGGCACCTCTTGCAAGGTTGAAATTGATGTTTTTGAGTCTTTTGAGATTTTTGGCGGCTTTGGGGTCCCAAATGGCACCTCTTGCAAGGGTGAAAATGCATGTTTTTGGGTGGTTTTAGAGTTTTGGCACCTTTGGGGTCCCAAGTGGTGCCTCTTGCAAGCTTGGAATTCAATTTTTTGGCTTCCAACACTATTTTGGCACCTTTGGTGTCCCAAGTGGCACCTCTTGCAAACTTGAAAATGGAGTTTTTTGGAGTTAAACTCTGTTTTGGCGCCTTTGGGGTCCCAAGTTTTGCCTCTTCCAAGCTAGGAAAACATGTTTTTGAGATGCAAACTTTGTTTTGGCACATTTTGGGTCCCAAATGGCACCTCTTGTTGCCTTGGAAAGTTTTCATCTTTGTTGTTTTGAGGTGGTTTAGCTTGTCATTTGACCCGTTTTGCGGGGTGATGTTTGCAAGATGTCCTTGAAGCCTAGGAGTCATCGATTTTTCATGTTTTTGATTGATTTCAGTCAAATTGTGGTATGTGCAGTGTTTGATTGATGTTTTGCATGATGATTTGATCTCATGATAGGTGAGAATCAAATGATAGAACTAGTGTTGTATCATCCTCATGATAGGTGAGGAACGATAATAGGATTGATAGCATATCGTCCTCATGATAGGCAAGGAACGATAATAGGATTGATAGCATATCATCCTCATGATAGGTGAGGAATAATGGTATGATTGATAGCATATCATCCTCATGATAGGTGAGGAATGATGGTAGGATTGATAGCATATCATCTACATGATAGGCAAGGAACGATGGTAGGATTGATAGCATATCATCCTCATCATAGGAAAGGAATGATGGGTTGATTGATAGCATATCATCCTCATGATAGGTGAGGAACAATGGGTTGATTGATAGCAGATCATCCTCATGATAGGAGAGGAATGATGGGTTGATTGATAGCAGATCGTCCTCATGATAGGCGAGGAATGATGGGTTGATTGAATGAGATGTTGATTGTTTTGATTGATTTGATTGTCCTGATTGAACCTGATTTGATTAATTGTACATTACCTTGAATAACTAATATTCTTGATTGAACATGACATTGATTGACTGATAATCTTGATTGAATATGGCATTGATCGACTAATTTATGTTCATGATTAGGGAGATGGAGATGTACTCCAGTCTCGGGAATGATTCCCAAAGACCTGGAACATGGTATGTCGGTTGTCCTCAGCCGACTTAGAGATTATCCCTCATTGTGGGTTGACTTCTTTGTTAGATATTCCACAATATAGAATCAACAAAGGTTTATTGATAGCATTGGCAGAGAGATGGAATAGTGATCATAACACATTTCATTTACCAACTGGAGAGATGATTGTGACTCTCGAGGATGTCTATTGTCTTCTACGAATCCTAGTGATGGGAGAGATAGTAGTGTATGATAAGATAGAGTAGGGTGGGACAGCTGCATTGCGGAGATTATGTTGAGATGATCATGTTATGGGCCGATGGATCCCTTGGACAAAGATGATTAGAAAATATGATCCTTTATCATGTGTACTTTCTAAATTTATTGGTGGATTCCTTTGTCCTAATCGTAGGTCAAAGGGATTTTCAGCAGGTTGGGGTCATGTGCTATTGTGGATGACACTTGATGGTATGAGGTATGCCTGGGGCTCATGTATGTTATCCCACATATATTGAGATTTGCATGAGGTTGTCTATTATGGGGTGATGAGCCTGTCATGTGGCATCACATTACTACAGACCTAGGCATGGGAGCATATAGTCGTCACTCGGCCCATGGGAGAGAGACATCGACCACCAAGGAGACCCTATGTTTTCAGTTATAGTGGTCCACATTTCCAACATAAGTTGGGAAAGGTTGCCTATTGGAGGCATGTGTTGGATGATTTAGAGACTGTCACATGGTAGCCATACTTGGATTGTGAGCAATGGCCAGAGGATTAGCTGGAGATTCCCTTTATGTTGGTATCCCGCTATCTAATTGGGAAGACACATGTTGTACTTGAGAACTACTTGCATTTGTGACTATGTCAATAGTTTGGATGGGTTCAAGGGATGCCCCTGGGAGTTGCCCATTATGCACGACGATTACAGGATGTGTTAGAGTGGGGCCCCTGTGCATCATATGAAGCAACTTGTATAGATTATTATAACTTGACCCCTGGTTTATGGGATTATGTTTCGTATATTATAGATGTCGAGATGACTGAGGATTATTTAGAGTTCTTCCACATGCATCACTTTCCTATATTTACTCATCCAAAGGAGATAGTACCGCCAGTTGATGGAGAGGGAGGAGATGATGAGGGTGGTGATGATGGTGGGGAGGGTGGTTGTAGAGGTGATGGTGGTGGTGCAGAGGGTGGTTGTAGAGGTGATGGTGGGGAGAGTGATGGTGGTACAGTGGGTGGTGGGTGGTCAGGAGAGTGATGGTGGTGTAGATAACAGTCATCCATTGGACTTTGTAGTTTTGAGGCACAGAAGGAGTGTTGTCGTAGCTTAGGTGGTGCTTCCCACATCAGTATTCAGTACAAATAGTAGAGGTTCAATCATTTCAGAGCGAGATAGTGTAGGCCCGAGCATAGATTGTGTCCCTTTAGGATGAGTTAGGGCAGTGTCAAGCAGAGATTGATATTTTGAGGACTGATAGAGGGACAAATAGGCAGAAAATATAGAAGTTGCAGGAACAGATGATCATACTTACTTCAGAGAGGGATGCCTTTAGACATCAAATAGTGTAGGATGAAGCCACCGTCGAGAGGATAAATCTGATGGCACCATTTGCAGGTATACTAGATTTCTTCAGAGAGATCTGACACATTTCCTAGGAGTTGCAATTTTACAGAGGTAAATATCATGAGATGGTTCCTCCTAAGAGACGAGAGAGTTTTGTACATTCTCATTCTGGCAGATCTCATTCTCAGACTTTTAGCATGGGTGTCACACAGCCATTTCCTGGAGATAGGAGAGATCTAGGTGCAAGTCCATCAGGTAGAGGAGGTACTAGTTTATGAGAGCAGCAGCTTCCAATGGGAGCTCAACATAGCATTTTCTGATGTTCCTTGGACATTGTGTATACACCTTTCATGAGATTGAAGATGCGGTTCCCATGATACAGTGCCCTTTTGGATTTTTGATGTATCTCTTCCTACTTTTTGGATATCCTTGTACACGTGGACATTATGACATTTTTTATGATATATGATATGCAGTGGTGATTATGATGCATTTTATTTCCCTATTTATGATATGGAATGTTGTGAATTTATTTAATTTCTATGTGATGATAATGATTAGGCAATGTGATGAATGTATTTATGATTATGCAATGTGATGTGATTTATTATTATGCAATGTGATGTGATGATTATGATTATGATTATGAAATGTGATGTGATTTACGATTATGCAATGTGATGTGATGATTATGATGTGTAATTTGATGTGATGATTATGATTGAATACAATGGTTCGAATGAAATGATTGAATGTGCATGACTTCCTATTGTTCAAGGCCTTAAGCTTAGACCATTGGAATCTAATCCAACTTCCAAGTTGTGGGAAACTCCTGATGAATTGATCTTTTAAACTTCATAACTTCTACGACATATTTCCAACTTTCTTGGAAATTTCAAAGAGACTCCCTTATTCAAGCATTAGTGGATGACATGAATTTTTGATGTTGGAAATGATATGCAATGTATGTCCTTTTTTTATTTTCTTTTTTATTTTCTGATGCAAATATTATGAGGGAATATATGAATGTAAATGATGTGAGAATTTTTTCTAAGATATGCAAATGATGATGCAACTGGTGTGCGACTAAATGAGAATGATGTGTTTTTGGTTAATGTCCAGTGTACTCAATCCATTAATAATAGAGATGACACCATTTGAAATTGTTTTAGCATTGAAAAAACCCATAAATACACATGCAATGCTAACATGAATGCAATCTAACTTAACTATGCAAATCTCATTTTCAAAAGTTGTCATTTATATTAACCAATTTTTTGTGCTTTTTATCATCATTGGGCCTTTAAAATGTTGAAAGTGAGTACAAGCATCGATGGCATATTTTAGACCAAGATGACCTGAGTACTACTTCCATGATGTTTTAAAGTTGCAAGTTAACACAAGCATCTAAGTATAATTAAGCTGAGATGACTTTGAGCATCCCTTGCATAAACAGACAAGAGTTAATGTACCTATACCAAATTTGAATGTCATCAATGATGCTGTAGTGCAGATCTTGTGGCTTTTATGAAAATAATGATAAACTCACAAATAGTGAGCAGAAAATCATCTCCTTCTTGATCCTCTTGTTCAATACATCATCGGGACTAGGAGATATGATATCAAAAATCAATGTAGAACAATTTGAACTTTCATGTTTAATGTGATAAACCCTTGATTCAGAAAGATCATCATCCATTTGAAGTTTGTGTTTGTAACTTTGGTCCGACGACTATTTTCCTATTGGTTCAAGCTCAAAGTTTATTTTCCCCTAGTGAGTGCAATATTTTTTCCCTAGACCAGGGTGAGACATGACCGCGATGACCAAGACCTAACCTAAAGACCTATCCTAGGGGCCTCGGGGGTTGTTCAATAGATTAACCTTGCCTATGTTATACACACAGAGACCACGTAGTTCGACTGACGACATGACCAAGATTTACAAGATCAAAATATGAACATAATGGACACCTAAAAGACTAACCTAAACATCTCAGGGGATAATCAAAGATCACCCTTGCCTACATTCAAAGCTCAGAGACAACGTAGTTCAAATGAAGACTATGTTTTTTACCTTTTGACTTTTTGACCTATTTTTTGGATTTTGACATGTTTTGAATGTTTTTGGATTTTCGATATGTTTTGAATGCTTTTGGATTTTCAATATGTTTTGAATGTTTTAGGGTTTTGATAATACTTTGAATGTTTTTTGGATTTTTGATATGTTTTGAATGTTTTTTTGGATTTTCAATTTTCCAACCTTGTGAATATACAAGATTCCAAATCTAAGTGTGGGACATGCCTAATTATTGATATGATAAGACAAACTAATTTTTTATAATGGGTCAAAACGTACTAGGGGATAGCATGATACAAAACTAGATCCCGAAGCTATGATCGGAACATGGTGCATTGACAAATGTGAGATGAGAAAGCATGATGGACAGATGCTATGAGCAGATCACATGGCCCAAAGATGATGGAGGTGTTTATTTTTAGCCACAGGTCATGTTTTGAGTTTTCTCAAAGATTGCTGCCCAAATCACCACAAAATTGGTTTCACTAAATTCTTTTTTATTTCTTGTTTTCAATCCTTTTACTAATTTTTGGATTTTTTGCATTTTTTTATTTTTGGTATTTTTCCAAGCCATACCAATGCTGGATGAGCTAGATTATTAAAACCTTTTGAGATGCTGAAGCTGTTGAGGGTTCATAAAAATATCCCTTCACGGTGTGTGATATTGCTCCCAATCAAAGTGATATTATATGAGGACAACAGGTTAGTTTCAAATTTTCCTTCGATATCTTGATCTTGTTGATTCTGAGGATTTTTATTTTAAATTCACCCTTGAAATGCTCTGGGTATTACTCTATGATTGTAGCTCCTAGATATCCTTTTTTGATAAGCTTTTAGGTGATCAACTGCATGTTGTCGGTGTTCATCCAACAGTTCTAATTCTTGTAGCCTAGATACTTTGTAATCCTCATCTGAAATCATCCCTTTAAGTGACACACATAGGGATGGTATCTCAACCTCAATAGGTAGAATAGCTTCTAACCCATAGACAAGAGAATAGGGTGTTGCTCCTATCAGGGTATGGATACTGGTTTTGTAAGCCCACAATGTTGGGTTTAGTTTAACATGCCAATCATGTCCAACTTCATTGATGGTTTTCTTCAAAAGCTTCAGGATAGTCTTGTTTGAGGCCTCTACTTAGTCGTTCCCTTGGGGATAGTAAGGTGTAGAAAACTAATGTTGGATATGGAATCTTTCACAAATCTCTTGAACATCTTGATTCTTAAAGGGTCAGCCATTGTCCGTAATGATAGATTGAGGAACACCATACCGACATATGAGATAATTCTGGATAAATGATGAGATTTGTTTCCTAGTGATGTTGATTAGAGTAACTGCTTCAATCCACTTGGTGAAGCATTTTGTGGCTATGATTATAAAATTATGTCCATTGGAGGAAGAGGGGTGAATCTTACCTACAAGATCCAATCCCCACTGACAAAAAGGCCATGTAGTTGTGAATGGATGCAACTCTTGTGTAGGTGCATGTATCAAGTTTCTATGAATTTGAAATTTGGAACACCTTTTGACGTATTGAAATGACTCTTTCTCCATATTCGGCCAATAATACCCCAATCATAATAATTTCTTAGCTAAGTTTAAGCCACTTGAATGTGTGCCACATATACCTTTGTGAACCTCTTGTAAAGTGGTTTCAGCTTCGTTACATTCTAGAAACTGAAGAAGAGTACCATCCAAACCTTGTCTATAAAGCACATCAGCTATTAGGGTGTGGTGAGCCGCTTGTCTACTGAAGTTTCATTTTTGGTTTCGACATAAGTTAATTGGAAGGGTATTTTCTTGTAAGTAGGTATGGATCTCTCCATAGAGGGAATTTTGAGGGTCAACAATATGGCATATCACTTGGGATTCTAGATCTTCATAGGCTAGGTTGGAGACTTGTTCTACCATGAATTCATAACGTCTTCGTTGTTCAAGTATCTGCAAGAGAGAAGTAATGGTGGCCATTGCATCTGCAGCTTTGTTTTCTATTCAGGGAACCTGTGTAAACTTAATCTCAACAAAGTACTTTTTGAAATCATCCACCAACCTCTTGTAAGGCAGCAACTTGTCATCCTTTGTTTGATAATCATCGTTGACTTGGTTAATGACCAGTTGTAAGTCACCATAGACTAGCAATTCTTTGATTTTCCATTCAACAGATATCTTGATTCCAATGATCAATGCTTCATATTCAGCTGTGTTGTTGGTGTAGGGGAACATTAATCTATAGGAATTCAGAATTGTGTATCCTTTCAAAAAAACAAACAAGATTCATGCACCCAATCCCTGTTGTGTATAAGAGCCATCAAAGTATAGCAGCCATTGTTGTGTAGATATGGTTAAGATATCATTATCAAGGAATTCAATGTCCATTGGATTGTTATCTAAAAATGGTGCTTCAGATAGTTGATCTACTATGACCTGGCCTTTAATTACTTTCCTGTCCACATACTCGATTTCAAACTCTCTCAATATCATGACCCACTTGGCTAACCTCCCTATTAAAGTAGCTTTGCTAAGTAAGTACTTTAATGGGTCAATTTTTGAAATTAGTTTGATGGTGTGGGTCAGCATGTAATGCCTCAATTGTTGTGTAGAAAATACAACTGCTAAGCAGGCTTTCTCAATAAAGGTGTAATTGATCTCATAACCATTTAAGGTCCTACTGATATAATAGATGGCTCTTTCTTTTCCTGTAGAATCTCCTTGTGCTAATAAGGCTCCCAAAGATATCCCGATTGTTGCAATGTATAGTAATAATAGTTTTCCCTTGACTGGTGGTATCAACATAGGCAGTGTCATCAAGTACTTCTTTAGTTGACTGAAGGCCACTTCACATTTGTCATCCCACTTGAAACAGACATTCTTGTGTAATAAGTGGTTGAAAGGATGAGTTTTATCAGCTAGTTGAGCAATGAATCTTCTGATGGATTGAAACCTTCCTTGTAATGATCTGAGTTGGCTGATGTTTTTAGGAGGAGGAGGAATTTCCATGATGGCTTTGACCTTTGCAAGATCCACCTCAATGCCTTTAGCTAAGACAATGTATCCTAAAAGTTTAGTTGATTTTACACCGACCACACATTTCTTGGGATTTAACCTCACCTTGAATTTCTCCAATCTTGTGAAGATTTTGTCTAGAATCTCTAAGTGTCTTTTTCTAGTGTAGGATTTTTCCAACAGATCATCTACATAGTCTTCCATAAAAGTATGCATCATGTCATGGAAGATGGTAGTCATAGCTCTCTGATATATAGCTCTAGAATTTTTCAACCCAAAAGGCATCACATTCTAGCAAAAAGTGCCTCAAGGACATGTTATGTCCATTTTATCTTGATCTTCAGGTGCTATCTTTATTTGGTTGTATCCTAAAAATCCATCCATAAGTGATAACATTTTGTGCCCAGCAGACAAGTCTACAATCATATCAATGTTTGGTAGAGGAAAATCATCTTTTGGATAGGCTTTGTTAATATCTCTAAAGTTCGTGCATTTCTTGATGCTCTTATCTGGTTTGGATACCAAAACAATGTTTGATATCCACTCAGAATAGTCAATAGATCTTATAAATTCTGCATCTAATAGCTTTTCCAACATAGCTTTCATCAGAAGGGTGATATGGGGATGCATCTTTCTTAGTTTTTGCTTTATCATTTTTGTGCCAGGTGGTAATGATAAATGATGCATAAGGAGTTATGGATCTATGCATGGCATGTTAGCATATGACCAAGCAAAGTTGATTTTCCTCTCTTCAAAGAATTTGGTGAAACAATATTTCTCCTCTTCTGTCATGGATTCTGCTAAACACGGGGTCTTCACTATCTCAGTTGTACCAACATTGATGGATTGTGTAGGTTCTATTAGCACTGAAGATCTCTCTTGATATTGTTCTGGGAGAGTGTCAAACCTTCCATCTCTTGGTTCCTCAAGGAGGTTTTCACCTTGAGATACACTCTTTGTTTTTACTTTTTCCTAATTTAATAGTGCCATCAGATGGTTTTCACTATTAGACCCATTTCTTATTTTTTTTCATTTTGCAGCTGAAAGGTTTGACACTCCCTTCATCAGGAGCTTCGTTCTAAGATTCACTAGTAGAACATGTGTCAATATTATCAGAACATAGGAATTTCACAAGGGCATCATCATTTGAAAAGGTGGGTATGTCAAGTGGCTCATTTTGATCCCAATCAATTAGTTCAAGATGCATTAAGGACAAGGAATCGTTAGATTGACCAAGGTCATAAGGTGTAAGCATTAGGATAGCCATGTTGTCAAATTTTCCAATGAGGTATGAGATGTTACTCTCTTCCAACGTGTCTATCTCGCTCGAAGAATGATCATCTTCACTTGATTCAACGACATACTACAATCCATATTCAAGGGGTCTAGAACCAGAACATTGTCCTTTTAGACATATTGGGGTATACTTTTGGATTACATCAATCTGTTTGTCATGGAAATATTCCTCAGAGAGAGAGTCCCATTCACATTCTTTGGAATCTGTCTCATGATCCTCACTAGCCTATAGCTATAAG
>VDFB02035621.1:0-18193 GCA_007258455.2 Sequoia sempervirens | reverse complement strand
AACTAAAATAAGCCTAATTGAACCCTAACTGTAACTTGAACTTGATTCTAATCATAACACTAACTGAATGCCAACCCTAACCCTAATTGAACCCGAACCCTAACTCTAATTGAACCTTGTTGTTGGGGTTAAATTAGGGTTCAATTAGCATTCTAGTTAAACCCGAATTGTAAGATTAACCAAAATAAGTGTAAATAAACCCTAACTATAACTTGAACTTGACCCTAATCATAACACTAATTAAATTCTATCCCTAACTAGGTAATTGAACCCTAATTCCAACCATAAACCTACTTGTTAAACCCTAACCCTAACTCTTATTGAACCTTATTTTTAGGGTTCAATTAGGGTTTAATTAGCATTCTAGGATGGAGATTAAGGTTAGGTTAGGGTTAGAGTTTTGAATATCTTAATATTAGTTGATAGATTTGGCCCTAACTATAATCATAATTGAATCCTAACCCTAACCCTAATTAAACTCTAATTCTAACCCTAACACTAACCATAATTAAATTCTCACTCTAACCCTAACCGTAATTAAATCCTATTGTTAGGGTTGAATTAGGGTTAGGTTTAGGGTTCAATTAGAGTTCTAGCATAAATCTTGGGGTTAAGGTTATTTATTTCTTGATATTAGTTTATAAATTATATTAATTATTCAATATAAATAAATTAAATAAAACTACATCCTATCTAATGTATACATCTGTAAAGGTTTGATTTGGTGTATGCGGGGATTATTTGCAATGCATTGGTATACTGGTTGATCATTCAACTATATTTAATATAATTAAATAAAACTAAATATTATTTTCAAAATAATTCACCAATAAATAATTATAATTTGAGAATAAATTAAGAAATGAAAAAATATATAAAATAACCTTTTTTATTTCTTTGCATCCAAATGATTTCATTTTTGTAAAATCATATTAAATTCCAACTTCAAAAAATCATAAAATATTTTACATGCTTATTTTTATATTTTTGAGTTGAATTGTGTTGTTCTTTAAATTTGAATAACCAATCATAAAGCAAATAAATAATCAAATCAACACAATATTTAAAAACTTAAATTTTATTTTAAAATTAAACTAAATTCTATTGTAAAATTAAACTAAATTCTATTTTCTAAAATTCATAGAATATTTATTACTTAATTATTAAATTCATAATTAATTAAATTATAATGATTATGTGATATAAATGAATTGAATATTAAATAGAAGTACATGATCCTTTTAAAATAATTCAACAATCAAAGACTAAAATTTAAATTTAAAAGTATTCTTTATATTGTATTTTTTTCATTTGTACATACAAAATATAAAATACTTGAAGTTGATAAGTTTTAAATTTATTAATTATGATGATATCCAAAAACTAACAAGAGTTGCAGAGCAACGAAGTTCTTGCCAAATTGTGCAAGAATAGTCATGTTTTTATTTGTTGTGTCTACTATGTTTTAGCAACAATGTTGATATTATAACAACTTAATAATAATCTTAAAAAATTTCAAATGGTGACATGTAATACCGTAAACAATATCCAAAAAGAAGACAAGTTGTTACAAATAAGAAACATGTATTGTCCTTTCAAAATTAACAATCTATGTATTCAGATCAAATACAATGAACAACCTGCATTGCTTATTAAAAGTGAAATTATAAAACAAACTATAGATTTATTTTATTTTTCTTCTATAAATATAATTTTTTTATTTGTCGTCCACCTAGTAATGCCTACATCTCCTTTTAATGAATGTTTTATTTTGCAAGGGTTGATTTAGTGTTGCCGTTGATCTATTTCCTGTAGATATCAATGGTGCCCACTATCCCGTGATCGGGAATTCAAGGATCGTGAAATCACGGGTGGGTGACACATGTCCTATCTGGGGGAGCTCAAGGGTTGATTTAGTGCTGCCATTGATCTATTTCCTGCAGATATCAATGGTTCCCACCATCCCGTGATCGGGAATTCAAGGATCGCGAAATCACGGGTGGGCACCACGTGTCCTATCCGGGGGATCAAATTTGAGCTATTGTTGACCAACTACCATTTGATCTGAGCCATTCCCCGCCATCCCATGATGGTGCTTGGATTGATTGCGAAATCACGGGCAGGTGCCACGTGTCTCATCCGATGAAGCCTAAAGAGTAAAGGAAATACTAGCCAGCTTTAAATGTATTAAGGGGCAGATTACTAAAGTGTTCTCGAGACGCACATGTTCTAAATCCACATATATGTTATAATCTCATTGGAAAAGCTACTCAAAGGTTAACGACATGGCTGGCGATTGTGTTAAAGGAACGAGATCAATGGCGCCTGCTATCTCACTATTAGCGATTACTTGGATTGCGATATCACGGGCAGGTGCCACGTGCCCTTCACAAAGGATGAAATCTGCGTGACCATTGATGAGCTATCTCTTCAAGATTGACAGTGCCCGCCATCCCGCGATTAGGAATTTTGGGATCGCAATGTTGCAAGTGCCTGCCACGTGTCTCATCCAATGAAGCCTAAGGAGTGAAGAAAGCGTTGCTGGTTTTAAATGTATTATGGGGTGGATTACTAATGTGCTTGTAAGATGCATGTGTTTTATTTCAATGCAAATATTATGATTTTAAGGGAAAAGTTGTTCGACAGTTAAAGGAAAGGATGGTGACCATTTTTGAAGGAGTAGGCTTTATGGTAAAAAGATCGACGGTGCCCGCCATCCCGTGATGATAAATCAAAGGATTGCAATATCGCGGGCAACCACCACGTGGCATTCCTTCACGGCGTATGACATAGTGGGCCCCTTTATTGCCATGTTGGCGATTATGTCAGCCTATTTTGAAGATGACCGTCACTGATTTGATCAAACTGAAGGATCAACGGCTCAAATTTAAATATGTATAAAAATATGGTTGGAGTCATTCGTGCAGTCCGCGAGTGAGCTTTAATGGTGGATGAGACATCCACTGGTGGAATTTGATTGACATAAAATAACGCATTGTTCACTTTGTAATTTCACAAAGCATCCAAGTATTTCTGATAAACAATTTCGTGAGCCAAAGGTGAAATTACAGCAGCTACCGCTGCAATTGGAGTTGCTGCGTCGAGTTAATTTTCTCGTTTCCACTCGCACCTAAATTCTAAGGGGGTTCTGCTTGCCAATCGAAGTTCATTAAAATATTTTGTTAGGGCTATTGTTTAATCACAAATTGTGAGGAATTGCGGTATTTTTACTTTATAATTTCCTATCTTTGCTTAGTCATAGCCACTTCAAGTGTAACATTGTAGTGAGGCCCTAGTTTGTCTAAAATGGCACCAACCAAGCAACACTCTGGCCAAATTGAGTATTTGAAAAGAAACTTGTACGATGATTTCTAGATCAATTTCCATTATCAACAAATGACAGAAGGAAAGGCTTGGTGTTAATGCGACGGAGCAACCGGTGGGAGGGGTTGGTGTGCAATGAATTCAACATTGCCATGCTAGGTTCCATTCAATAAGCTTAGAAATGTTCGTGATTATGGTATGGGACAAAGTTGAATTTCATCCTTTTCAAATGGATGGATGCACGACATAGGAGTTGGTTGTTCCAAATGTGTTCCCCGGGATGTGGACTTACTTAGAAAGCAAGCGGGCCAAAAGATATGACCCTATCACACAGTAATCAAAGATAATGATGGAGGGGTTCTATTGGAAATTAACAGATGTTATCCAACGACTTTTTGATTTGAGTGAGCCAAGTGATGACTTGGTTCCTATTAATCTTGAAGAAATGAAGCAGAGTATAAAATTAAAGTACCCTTTAGGCTAAGCCGCTCAATCTTCATCCGCTATGTGGGATTCACAATTTCACATCATCCCTAGTGACCAGGAACCCTTCAGATTGAATTGTTTTGGAAAGCCTTTCCTGGCTACTTTCTATTCACTATGTCAGATTTTGGGTTTCAGCCTTAGTGCAGTAATGCTGATTACATACATGTTCATGGGGGTGCAAATACAACACCCTAACTTCTTTGTAACATATGACTTTGCTTCTTTTTTGGTGGAGAGGATAGATGAAGGACTGTCGAAGCTGTAAAATGGTGATACTGGTACTCAATTCTTTTGGTATTCCATGTTGAAGCATATGATCTTGTTTAGGAATGTTGATTTCTTTGCTGAGAAGATGAACTTAAGACAATCAGTTAATGGAGAAAGATTGCCAGTACAAATATGGGCTGCAGATTTGTCCTGTAATAAGGAAAGCACCAATTATGTGCAATTTGATAATTGTTTTGCTGCAAGATTGAGGGCTAGATTGATGGTAAATGTACCTAGGATCCCTCAGGAACTGCATGATTTCCTTAGGCTGAAGGAGAGGAAACCAAAATTGAGGGTTTTACATAACTGGGGTGACATTATCCCATATCTAGTCAACACTATCCTGAGAATATATGGATTTCAAGGAACCCCTCACATACTACCATACAATGTGCCACCAAGACTATGGTTTGTAGAAGTTATGTGGCAGATGGGGTGTATTCATGAAGATAACCTAACTGGAAAGGGGAAGGGAACATTATTCCCTAATTATACAGTAGTGTCTGACTTTACATTTTCAAAGGGAGGCTGGACACATTTTGACAAATTCTTTATTGATTACCATTTGAGATTTGGTCCAAGGCAACAACATGATCTTGAAGGTTTCTTTTCTCTTTTCAGAAAAAGAATAAAAGGTGAAAAATTTGCACATGAGTTCACCTTCCCCGAGGATCCGATCGTGAATGAATTTGATTTAAATAGACAGAATTGAATATGAGCGACAGTAAGCTATTGGATATTGTGCAAGCAGAAATGGATCTGATGTATGATCCATTGATGGAATTCACTCCATACCAGAAGAGAATTGACTTTTTAATGAAGAATTTCAAGGAGATAATGGACACCTTGGCAACCAAAAAGATAAATTTAAGGCTAAGTCTGGATATGCAAGGACAAAGTGATATGCCAATTGAAACAAGGCCAGTATGTCAGCCTACAGAAAGGTGGCCCATCTATAGGAGGAAAAGAGATACTGGTAGTGATGAGGAAGAAGTAGACATAAAATGGAAGTAAATAATGAAGGTGCCTTCATGACCAGGACGAAAATTCAAAGTACATGGGGCTATCAAAATTATTGAATTAAAATCTTCACCAGAGCGCAGTCCCCCATCACCACCACCTGAGCCAAGCCCTAAGAGGCAAAGAACTGATCACCTACCTAAGGATCTCACAGATGAAATTATTGTTACTAATCAAGACATGCAAGTTGGTATGTCATCCCCTCCTAGGTCAACTGAATTGGTTCTATCCAATTTGGATATGAAGGGTAAGAGTGTGCAGGATGCAAGAATGGAGGCTTGCAAGGAGTTCTAAGATGGCAATGCATTTGTAAAGACTCTTGTATTCTTGCAATTGGCATGGAGGATGAAATTTGAGGAATATCAAAATAAATGCAAAGAGAGAAGAGAACTAAGGCCTGACAGGTTAGATCAGGAGAATGATGAAGAAGTGAAAGCTGAACTAATGGAAGAGTTCAAAAATATCACTCCTGAAGAAGGAAGACAACTAGTGAATCAGGCTAGTGTTTTGATTTTTCCTTAATGGGACATCCTAGATGCAGTGGATTTCAGTGCCATTATGAAGTCCAAGAATCCTTTTTAGGATTCTGAAGAAGAAGTTAAGGCAGCATTACAAAACTCTAGCTTCAGTGAAGAATATGAGACCTTGGCAATTTGGGCATTGGCTCCACAAGGAAGAAAGCCAAACATTGCTGATATTAATCCAAATTTCAAAGGAGGATTAATAATAAAGAGGGATTTAGAGACTACAACAATCGAAGCCACTAGTTTAACTGTGAATGTGACCAAGCTGACCCAAAAGACTGGTGAAAGGGAGGAGGCTGAAAGAAAAAGCCTAATGGAGAAGTATAACATTTTAATTGAAAAATATAGTAAAATGCAATAGAGGAATGTTGAGCTGCAAACTGAAGTAGAAAGGTTCAAGTATATACATACTGGGGAAACATCCAATGCTCCAGGAACCAGCACATCACCTCCCACAACAGGGTCAATGCCTCCTGCTTCTCCAAATGTTTCTACACCAGGGTCTCCCATTCAAAATCCTGCTCTTACCCCTCCTCTAGAACAACTCGATGAACAAACAGAGTGCTCTATTGATCCAACAAAGAGGCAGCTCATGCAAGAAATTGATCAATTACAGACATCACTAAGGGTAAAAGTGGAGGGTTTTCATTCAAAAGAAAAAGAAATTGTTACTCTTGTTTTGGAGCATTTAAATGAAAAGGTGTATAATAAACTGCCCTCTATACATTCTTTGTATTCTTTGCTATCTGAAGCAAAAAATAATATTGATAGGGATCAGGCGATAGTGATTCCAATAATTCAAAATTGGATCCCTAGGACAAATAATCTAGATGTTATGACTAAAGCCTCAAGGTTTGATGCAAATAACAGGCCCCAATCATTGAAGCCTACTTATATATTATTTAAATCATTGAAAAGTTTTTAGACCTTACCAGATGATCTAAGTAGGAAGATTGGGGAGTTGGTAAAGAACTTCAATGATTGGGGTAACACACTGTTACCTGATATAACTAATAAGCAAGGGGAAATCAGAACACTCCAACAATGGCAGGATCAAGCAAGTAAAGTCATCAATAATCAAATTAAAATAATTTGTGATGACTCAAATTATGATTTGTTGGTAAATTGTATGGATAAGATTACGGGTACCATTTTTGGAATCTTTGAAAGAGATGCTAATCAAGTGAAGCGTAAAGTATTTGCCTTATAGTACAAAGGTAAAAGAGGTGATTGATTTTGACCGGCCAACTGGATGAAGAATACCATATGTGGGTGGCAAAGTATTTGAATGATGATGAGTAAAAAGAGTGGGCTTTCACCGGACAGTGGCAATTTCAGATGCTGCCATACAACATTTCCCGCTTTGTATGGATGACTTTCTTGGAGTGGGTTTCGCATGGTTTTTTGTTATTGTATCAACCTTCCTCCGCCGACATGATGAACGAGAATATGCTCCAAGATGATTTCCGTTGTAACGATTTTTGAACA
The DNA here is from genome assembly GCA_007258455.2 of Sequoia sempervirens. Classification (NCBI taxonomy): domain Eukaryota; kingdom Viridiplantae; phylum Streptophyta; class Pinopsida; order Cupressales; family Cupressaceae; genus Sequoia; species Sequoia sempervirens. Next base: position 11,084 of record VDFB02035621.1, on the reverse strand, counting down.
AGAATATTTTTCGAGGTGGTGGCTATTGTAACAAATTTTGGAATATCACCGTGTGCTCCAATTCATCAGGATGCATTTTGGCCCGGTGCTTGTTTCTGTTCTTCATTTTCTATAAGAAGGATTTCAAGGCCGTAGCATTGTGTTAGCAAGTTAGATAAATTTTTTCGAAGTCTAGGTGAAGCGTGGAGCGAATTGTAAAGTCCATGGTTTTGTGAGAGAAATGCACCAAAGTTTTGAGTCATTATGTAATAGGTTTTGAGTTCATAGAGATTTAATGTTGTATAACAGTACTAGCATTTGAGTTGAAATGAAAATTCGAGCTCATGTCTCCATTGTACATGCATATCTAAACTTTCAATGAAATAACTAAGGGTTGTTTTATCCATCTCACTGTTGTGGTGTGTATGATTCTATTTTAGCTTTAATTCAAGGAATTAATCAAAATGCTTGAATGGGATTATAGGAAGATATGTGTTGTATAAGGATTTGATAAGTAGTCCTGGGTTAGAATGCACACTGATGAAATTGTAATGCAATATTGTCAGGGATCTTATATGTGATGTATTAAATCTGTTATAAACCTCTAGATGCTTATGAATTTGACTCCTGCAATGGATATATAGCACTGATCTAAGTTGTAATTATTCATGTAGTTCAATATTTGTTTGTCTTGCCTAGAGCTTGCTACAAATTGCAAATCATTGACTATCTTCTACAATGGATTGTGTTTAGTTATCTCACGCTCTAGATAGTTGATATTTTGTCTATGAACAACCAATTCTAGTTGATATTATCTATCGTTGAGCTATTAAGTGAGATCATCTGCTATTGTTAATGCTATTTATAATAATGGTGCGCAGGTTGTAAACACATTATGATCACCTCCCGTGTCTTGTAGAGCCTAAAGTGTACGCAGGCTTTTAAAGTCCCTCGCCGCTTGGTCTAGGTCCTTCTGCTACCTTCGATTGAATTGGCAATTCCATAGGTAGATTAGAAGACAAACCTGGTTACATTGTAAAAAGAATCAACATACACATCAACCACTGAACAACCACCTCTACAACTAACTTTTTAATCTTTTATGATCACATGAAACATAAAACACACTAATTTCAAGGTTGTTAACATCACTATTGAAATGTTTTAGTTTTTTGACCTTTCAAACATTAAAAAAGTACATCATTAAATTAATTATGCAATGACATAAAAAATTAAAACATTCATGAATTAATTATGTAAAACACATGTCAAATATAATTCTATCAAGAAATTAATATCAAATAGATAATATAATGAAGTATCCTATAACATTTCAATGTCATTGATCTTCTTCTTCATCCAACTCTTTGTCTGTATCATCCGATCTAGATTCGACATTGTAAGGATTGGTCATATCATCATCATCGTCATCGATATCAGTTTTGATAATGTCATCATCCACACGGATGTCATATTCATGAACATTAACTCCTACATCATCATCATCTAGTTCCTCCTCTTTGACATCTTCGTCAGGGACATCATCAAATAACCATTGATCCTGATCATCATCTAAATCATCTTCTAGTTCTTCAGTATCTTCTTCTTCCACCACATTATACTTTACCGGCCTTCCTCTTGGATCATGTCTAAGAACAAATGACCAACTCGGTTTACCTGGAACCTCTGAGTAAAATACCTTCTCACATTGGCTTGGAAGAACATAGGGCTCATTTCTAGCTCGCTCAATCAACCTTGTATTAACCATGGTAAATCCATTATCATGTTAAATAACAGTTCTTTTAGGATCATTTTCATTCAATTGTAGCCTATACCATAGGATGACAAAAAAAATTAATCTAAAGGACTTAAAGTCACACTCAAGTATATCATCCAAAATCCCATAGTATTGATTTTCTGAGACTTCTGGATGTATGTCGCTTCTAGATGAAACATTAGTCACCTGAAAGACTATAGTTATACCAGAATCACAATTTTTCTTCATGTCATCCAACATTTTGATTTAAAATTTACAACCATTGCACCACATAGCCTTGTGGTGTGTCACCTGCAATATGTCAAACATGTAAAAATTATTGCAATATCGTTAGTTGATAAACATATTTATTCTTGGCCGAATGTATGCAAAGAAAACAATCTCAAGATATATATACATCAATATACTTGAAAATAATTAAATAATATGGGTGATTAATATATTTATACATACCTTTTTATCTCTTAAACCATATGCTAAATCAATTTCCCTTTGTGTAACATTGGAATATCCATTACGATGAGCTTCTTTAACCAATGAAGCCACACCTTCTGATGTTAATGTGCAACTAGATTGTTGACATCGTTCAATCCATAACATCATCCAATCAAGATTGTTGGCAACGTACAAATGTAGTGCATCCCACTCTCGACCAACTGCACCAAAATAAATTAAAATTCACAAATGATGTATAATTACTTAAATACCACAATACACGACCTTAATTTATAATTCATGTATATTGAAGATTAAAAATTAAATAAGTACAATATACATAAAAACCATATGTAAAATACATTCCAATTAATCTCCATGACCATCTTATAATTACCTCTCACTTTCCTCAATCTACCTTTCCCCAACAGGTACTCCCCTTCGAATTTGTTAATTGAGTTGGGATGCCAAATGCGATCTAAATGGATCTTTGCTATAAACTTAGGAAGATATTCACTAATGTACACTATGGTCTAGTATACCATATATCCCTCCACCATAGAACCCTCATGATGTGCTCTTTGTCTAACCAAATCCTTCAAAACTTTCAAGTGCCTCTCAACCATCCACATTGACCTTGTGTGTATAGGTTCACACAATTCAATCTCCTCAACTTGGTGTATGAGGTAGTGTTCTTGTGCATTGAAAAATGTTGAAGGTAGACACTTTTGCATTTCACACATTAGACAAGGAGTTTTTCTCTTCCAATAATTTATATATTCTTTATGGATTTCTTTACATGATAGCCATCTACAAGTGACAAGGTGCAAATATATTAATGATATTTAACAAAAATATACAATATATTACATAACAAGTAAAAACAAATGGAAATTATAAGATGTATACAACTAATTGAAAAAATCTCTTACTTACCCTTCATGTATTTTTCCAAGATCATATAACTTGCTTGACATTGTTGTCAAGTTGTCTCCGGGAGGGTATAGAGGTAGAATGTACCTAAACAATTATAAAATGATCTTTTCATTATTTTTCCAAAAGTAGTAAACACAATACACTAAAAAAGTACATGCATTATACAAGTGTATAATATACCGTAATAATTACCTTAATGAAGGTATGCCAATCATAAGCCATATCCCCGACCTTAAATTCACCTTTCTTTGTTATTATATTGTTTATGTTCGCAGCAAACTCGTGGGAAATCAAATTTTTGTAAGGACTTCTTTTATAGCATTGCTTTGCTTCTCTCTCGCTAATAACCAAGGAAGGGCACTTATATTAATTTGGTCTCCATCACTATTCAATTGAATGACATTTTTCATTGCATGATTGGCTTCTTGAATGTCACTACAAATTTTGACAATTTTTTCTTTGTCATGCCTTCCATCCAATATTTTTCATAATATTTCTGTTATATTCTTTCCGATATGTATTGTATCAAACAAATGCACAATTTTTAGCTGCTCATAGTAGGGCAACCTACTAAATTGTCTGGGATAATTTTTCAGTCCCTATGGAAGAAAACCATTAAAGCCTTGACAACCTTCATGAAGCATATAAGTTAAACAAAATAACAATGACAATTGTTTTCAATTACAACATGAGTAAACACAACACAATATAAAAATATAAATTCAAAACATATCATATATGATAGATAAACAATTTGATATAATGTATAACCTTGACGATTAATTCTATTATATTCCAACTTCCATAGGTGAGGTGACATTCTTTGTGGTTTTGATGTAGTCTCCTCTTTCCCATTGAAAAGATGTTTTTCAGTAGTTCGATACTTATGATTTCTATGGAGGAAGTGCCTATACTCATCAAACACCTACTTTCCTAAACTTGTTGAACGATGAGATTTCATCTTTGGACCACAAATTGGACATGCACATTTTCCCTTTGTTTGAAGACTTGCAAGATATATAATTGGATTAAATATGTCAATTTTATAATTATATATAATGAATAGATTATTTTAAAACATTCATATGATATCTACTTCATCAAATTAAATATTGTTAAAGTGCTGGAATGTTATAACATGTACCACAAAAATGTGTTAGCCCTGGGGCATCCTAAATTGTCCATACAAGCATTGCATGGAATTAAAATTGTCTTTGTCCTATTGGTCTAGAGACGCCATACATAGTGACGCCATTCCATAACTTTAGTAACTCGTCAATAAGAGGCTCAATATATACATTCATATCTTTAACTTGGTACTTACCTAGTTGAATGAACATAAACATTACATAATTATTATAACCATTTTACTGCAATATATATAAATTAATGTACATGACCATTGAATGAAAAAAATATAAGTCATTATGCAACAAATAAGACAAATGAGATGCTACTATGTTAAAGAAAATTGATGTAAACAAATACCTAGAACAATCATTGACAACATTATGTGCTCCCTCTTTATTGACATCCATGGAGGAATGCTATTGTTGATAACAAAAATAGGCCACACTGAGTAAATAGATTTCAGCTTTCCAAATGGATTGACACCGTCCGCTCCCAATGAAAGCCCGAGATTATGAGGTTCTTCTTTAAAGTGTGGCCATTTTTCTCCATGTCCCTAAATACGTAACCATCCGCAGTGAATTCAAAGAATGTCATCTCCACTTCTATTCTCAGGCATGAATCTCATACTGTTCAAAATTTGCCGCCATAACGTAAAGAATTGCAAGTAGTGGAAGAAGGGGAATATAACGGAAGAACCTTTGGCGAGGCACCTTTTTTGTTACTTGATCCGCTTTGATATCTATTGATATGACATTTTGGCATTCTCAAGGTAAATTCTCGCTTGTTTGGTGATATATAATATGATCATTGGGACATGCATCTATTGCTTGATACTCCATTCTGATATCTTTCATAATGGCACATAAATCTCGGTATGAGCTAGGTAAAATATTTGATGGTGGTAACAAAAATTCACCAATCAATCTACAACAAAAAATAATTTGTTCATATAAAGAATATTAATGGTACATATTTCATCCTTTATTTACTAGTGATGAACTACCAACAATTAAAATAGATGAAAAAAGATGACATATATGACATACCTTAACATCCATGAGATTGTTATGTTTGATAAACCATTCATAAACTTCAAGTTCAACAGCAAGAATACGTAGCTATTGTTTTAGCCTTCATAGGCTCGCATGCTCTGTCAAGTACACGAATCATGAACATCATCATCTTGATCATCATGATCAGCTCCGCCACTAAATGTGTCATGGATCAATGTATTTGTACCATCATCTTCAACCGTGTTTTCTGGCGCATGATCATCTTCTTCCAGAGGATCATTAACTTCATCTTCGATATTCATAGCTCCATATTCACCCGCTTGCAAAACCACATTCTCGGCCATGATAATCCATATTATCTACCCTAGGGAACCCCACCTTTATAATAATGATAGACACAATAAACCATGATCATGATCAAGTGATTATATATATATAATGTTAAAACGATATAAACATTTACAAATTCAATCAATATAAACACATATAATGAACAACTTACCAATGGCTGATAATCATGCCCCCCTTCAATGTGACCATGCTTCCTACAATGTTTCTTAGCTGTTGTGATTAAAATTTGTCTCATCTTTAAGCCCTTTGCACTATTACAAGGATAATAACATTTCCCATCACCTTTTCAATCTAGCCCACAATCTATCAAGTGTCTCTTTCATTTTGTTCTCGACTAGCCAATATTAGTCTCGACATAATTTTTCTTTACCAAGCCTGACTATTTAGATCTTCAAAAAATATCAAACTCACACTCCAATACTTTTTATTCATAGACAGGTAACATAATCTAATAATTCCGATATTTTACACCAAAAAAATTTGGCATGCAACTACCCCTGCAAAAGAGAAGATAGTATGAAGTTAATAACCCGAAAAAACACTTTACAATGCTAATTCCAAAATTTATTAAATTATGATTTTACTATGATTTCCAACTATTAAGACTCCTAAAATGTAATGCTGGAACTTGATCACAAAATTCCTACAACAATGGAGGTAGCGAAGCAAGCGCGACCCATTCCTAAGGAGCAACGAGTCAGAATCATCATTGCTAATGTCAATACAGATTTATCCTTTTAGTTAAAGATGTAATGTGTCACCTCTTATGACGAGTTTATCCCTAGGGCCCTCAACATTGAGAGAGCCCTAATAAAAAACAACAGAAGCATTGGTAAGAGCATGATTAGGGTACAAACCCTAGGCCTCCGTAGAAACATAAACAATAACTATAGCAGATTAGTGAGGTTGCAATACCAAAAAAATTGAGACATTGTAGGTAATAACAACATCTTGCAATCTAAAGATTGTAGCCAATAACAAGTACACTATGTAGCTTACTGACATTTGTAAATGCAATCTACGGTAAGAAGAATGACAATCACTTGAGATGTGACAGTCAAAAATAGGCTAAACAGTGACAAGATAATAAAGCTCAAACCTTGCATAGTAAAGTGGAGATTTTAATAGTGAGTTTCCTTACCCCCTTGCTGACCTTAAGGGTTTTTCAAATGCTTTTGGTAGTGTTAAACAAGGAAAATGCAATTAGGGAATGACTGTCCAAATGAAGTAATAGTGGTAATCATAGGTTCAATGTTTCTTCTTAGCCTTTAATATTGTATAATGGAGGTAGTGGATTGCATGTTTGAGCAATGTTTTGAGACTCACCAAAGATGCGAAAATAGTGAATAATACCTTGTGGATTGTGAAGTAGTGTCCATAAGGTTGAAGGATCTTAAGAACTACAATACCATGAAACATTGAGTCCCCTGTAGTAAGTAGGCAGTCTATAGGGTATAGTTTGATTTTATAGAAGGATGCTCATGAAAGGAATTTTCAAGTGATAGTGAGTGAGCTGTTTAAGATTGCAGCTAAGGGTGCAATACCCAGTCTTAAAGGAAGTTAGCAAAGTAGTAAATGTGCAAGAAAATCAAATCGTACACAACAAACAATTCACAATATTATCTTCCATAATGCCTTGAGTTCGAAGACAAAAATCTCATTGTATCTTCATGATGAAAGTCGTGAGCTTAATGGTCAATCACTGGCAACCATGATTTTAAAACATGCTATTGTGCTTATGGAGGAAACATTTTAAGCAAGGTAGTGAGTGGTGGTTTGGAACAATGGCAGGTATGAAGGACTCGCTTTATATGCATACTATGAAGTCTAGCTTAAGATAATGTTCTTAGAAGAGATTGAAGGTGGATTATGGAACTCAAGGGTTACCATGAAAAGGATTAAAGCAAAGATTGAGATCTATTTAAAATCCACGGTCATGAAGATATTAAAGATGTCACGTGCAAAAATCTAGTAGCTGGAGTAATGAATATAGTGCCAAAGAGGATAGTGTGCTGGGGCAGATTTAGGAGATCTCCACTTTATCTAATTACAGGGAAATACATCATTTATTTATTTTTTTAATTAAAAGAAATCATTCTAAACCCTATATAGGATACATTGATACTTCAAAAGCCTCTGAAGGAATTTCAGATTATAAATATATGTCAAGTAACATTCATAAGGTCAGCACCCCATCACTCTCTAGAATAGCCCATTAAACATGGGTTGTGCTTGAATGCACCATAATTGATATAACACAAACACTCTACATATCAACTAGAGTTATAGGCTCTTTATTGCAACAAGAGTTAATCACTCTTCAATCATGCTATAATTACATCCTATCCTGTTAAACTTGGGACAACCTGAATGCACCTAATGATGATTGACACCTACATTATACAATTTGAATTAACTACATTATATGAGTGCCTGCATTTCTATCACAACATAGCCACATTAAACTTGGGTCACACATGAATGAATCTTGTATTTTTTATAGGTGCAACTGCACTCACATAACCAATACAAGTATGGATCACATAATTACAGCCACAAGCACTTTGTTCTCCCTTTGTGATCTTATGGTGGTTCCACATAACAAAATTTGGACATGAAATTTCAAAACCCTTAACCTCTAAAAATAAAATCTGATGAGATGTTGCTTTAAAATATGATTTTCAAACCTGGAACTACAAATCTGACTTCACAACTGAATTCTACAAAAAGACAATGACTACCCTCAACTTGGCGATATCTTCCTGAATTTTTTCTAATTTTTCCCAAGAAAATCATCCTTAGTTCTCCACAAACTATCTCAAGTAGAGCAAAACATTGTTGCAATAAATCAGGCATGAACTCACTTTTCTTTATGTCGGCCACAATTTGATTTTTTTTAATTTTTCATGTTTGTCGAAAATTCGACGAAAATACTAGCCGACATTTCGACGAACCCCAGGTTCATCAAAATTTCGACAAACGTCGGGGATAAACTTTCAAAAAATTGGAAATTACACATCAAATTTTACAAGCACTCGACAAACATGGAATTTAACATATTTTGTCAAATAGTTTTGTCATATTTTGTAGTCAAATATATTAGTGTGTCTATCATCACTACTTCTTGTGAGACCATCTAGCTTGGACATGAGAAGATGGTTAAAAATAGGCCTTTGATCTGACTGATGGTCAGAACCTTCTTCCTATCCAATTTCATGATTCCCTTCTCAAGGGACTCATACCTAAGTTTCAAGGCATTATCCACTTGCTTTGGCATGACCGTTGTACTAGGTCTTGAATCAGTCATATTATTATGAAAAAAATTATCCTCCATAATGAGTGTTAAAAAGAAAGATGTTGGCTTTTTCTTTCTTTACCTCTTTCACTTTTGCATTGTCTATGTCATTTACAAAAGTTGTGGCATTTAGAGCTTGAGGTTTTGATGTGGGTTCCTTATCTTTACTTTGATCTCACGATGGAGTCGCATCTATCTACAATACTTGTTTTTCCTTATTTAATGCTTCTCAAAGAATTGTCTTTTTTTTAGGAATGGATATAACATCCCATAGGGATACATTAGAAAGTTACTTCAATTGTTCCACCACATTGAGCATTCCGATTGACTAGGCCTTAGGCTTACATAGTGGCATCTCTCTCGTCTTCAAAGGAAAATGATCTACCAAGAATGGGCTCAAAATGTTGTCCATTTCCTTCATTGGAAATAGAAAATATCAAGGATGTTGAGGAGGTCAGCTAATGACCATCAGAGCCTAATTTTCTTATGGTGGTGGCTCTTGTGGCTAAGGATGTATTAGAGCTTGTTGTATGTATTCTCCCATGAGCCTTATTTTAGATCTTTTGTTGTAGTCTGACTGCACTTGCAAGACACTAGTTTTTGAGGCTTCATTTGTGAATAAAACCTCTTCTTCCTCCATCCAAAAAAATAGTGCTTGGTTAGTTGCAATATCTAGCTCTTGCTCTAAAGACATTCCTTGCATTTATGCTCTAAAGTGGGAATTTTCCATTTCAGGGGACTCATATTCTTCCACATTCGGGAACACACCCTTGTTTCTTTGTTCTGCTATCTTTTATTGCATATTTCCCCTTCAAAATTTTTGAGGCATGTGGATATCACTATAGGGGAAGCACCATACATTCTCATCTTCTTCCAGGTTGTTCTAGCCTAGGATTAATTCTTTACTCTAGTTGTCCTTGACTATATGTAGTGGCATAGTGACTAGCAGTATCTAGTTTGTAGGCACTGTTTGTTTCTCTCCTCTTGAGGATCCTTGGTACGTATTTATTTGATAGGATGGATTTCCTCCACCATAAGTTGGAGTGGTTTTCTTTAGAGGTTTCACTTACTAATGTTTCATGAGAACTAACTCATTAGAAAAAGATTGCATGAGGATCTTCATGTCGTTGATGTCCACTACTATAGAGGAAGAGCCTGACATGCTTGATTCCACATAGGGGTACATGTACATGGATTGTGTCATGGTTAATGTAACTACTTGTGTAGAAAAATTTCTTGGAATAGATTCTTTTCAATGACCACCATAGAATTCTACAAATATAGGCATTGAAGGTCATGGTAGAAGCTTTCTCGCATCAATCAAACTATTTTTTGCACACACAACCAACTTGTATGCGTCAGGTAAGATATCCCCTCCAATCGAGGTTATCATCACTATGATCTATCCAAATTAAGGCCTTCAGGTAGAACATGGATGCCATCATAGTTGGAGTTCAGGAAGTCATAGGGATTCTTTGCCAGGTTTTGTGGAACCTAGTGTTGAAATCTCTCATAGCCTCTTGTGGGGATCTTTTGCTAGTTATCAGTTGATGTAGTAATGAGAAGAGATCTCCCTTTTCTGATAATATTTCAAAAAAAATCTCTCTAAGCTAATCCTAGGAGTAGATGGAACCAGACGCTAAAGATCAATACCAATCTTGGGTTTTTCCTTTGAAAGAGGCAGCCAATAGCCTAAGAGCAATATTTTCCTCTATAATGTTATGTACTCTGCATACCTCCACTATATCTTGGAGGTGTTTGAAGGGGGTTTTGAAGTCTTATCTAAAAAAAATTGGAGTAACCTTGAGGGTGTTAGTGGGTATGGGAGGGCATACATCTAGGGGTGTAGGGGGTTGTAGCCGACTACCACTATTCTAGGCTACAAAATTTGTAGGAGAAAGGGTAGCTATGTGAGCCATGGAGAATAAATTCCTACGAATCAAGTACACTGGTATTTTGATTTGAAAATTTTAGCCTAGACAGGTGGGCTAGATAAGGCTCTAAATTTTTGGTTCTCACTCCTTGCTTTGTTACTCCTTACAGGTGATACAAAACCTATAATTCTTCTTCTCCTAGATATCATGGTAGGTAATTGGTAGTACTAGAAATGGCCTCTTGAGGATTCTCTTGTTTATATTTCAGGCATGAAATTTTTGGCTTCATCCAT
>VDFB02035620.1:0-19576 GCA_007258455.2 Sequoia sempervirens | reverse complement strand
TTGACATACCGAAAAAACTTTATTCACTAAGTCGCTAAGACAAGATAGATCCTATGCTGACAGAGTTCTTTTGTGTTCCATCGGCGAGACCGAAGGTCACTAGCCGAGATCTCTCGCCGAAAACCCTAGCTCTTGCCGAAGAGACTACCTTCATGTTTTCAGTCGGTGTAACAAATCAAATTTTCCAAGACCATATAACAATGCCATAACTTTCACCGATGAAATTCCATAAGCACTAGTTGGTGAGACCAAGTGAATTTTCCAAGACCTTAGCCAGATACTGCTCAGTTTGGCCAAAGTTCTCTCAAAGAGCAGTTCGGTGAGAGTCCTCCCAAAAAATAGATAAAAATTTTTGAGCACGAGTCGGTAAGACAAGAAATACTTTCTATGACATTACCCCAAGGATGATTTCCTTTGCCGATATGCTCATTCTGAAGCGGGTCAGGGAGACATAAGGAAATTGATAAGACCTTATTCCAATGGTATAACATATGCTGATAGAGAACACATTCTGTCGCCGAAACCAAAGACAAGTCTTTCCAAAAGTAGCCTGTAAGGTAAATTCACTCACCATGACATCTAAAATGTCTTGCCGATAGGCAACTCAGACATTTCAAAGTGGATCGGGGAGACCCTGCCATACTCATGCCGAATGTGTAAGTCTGAATGAGAAACAACCAACACCTGTGATATGCAAAAAGAACCATCCTGACAAAGAAACCATCTTCCAAACTCTGTCAGTCAAAGAGATAGCATTCATAACTTGAACCAGAATTCTCATCACCATGAAATTAAAGCATAACAAATAACTTTTTGTAATAGCCAAGAGACATCAAAGAAGTGCCATTATAAATCATAAGGATCAAAGATTTTGTCATCAAGGACAAACCATAAACACAACTGAGATCCAACACTAACATGTAGGATATAAATGTACTCAAAAGAAAATTTGTGTTATTTAATATTATTTTTACATTCATTTTATTGTATATTGCTTTGTGATCCTATTCCTAACACTAAAGAGCCTCAAGTTATTGTGGTAAACATGTTATTGTCATGGAGGGCATGTGCCCATTGTTTCCTAGAAAATCGATGAACTCGTCTTGTCACAAGAGGAGAATTATCAAATATGTTTAATTCTATAAATTTTCAACTTAATCAATCAAACATTTAGTTTCTAGAGAAGTGATCAATGTTAATTTTTATACCTACACGTGTCTAAAATGTTAGAAACCTTAGAAACAACACAAATGAAGAGATTTGTATCTAATCTATATTACCAATAGACTACGTATATTTGCATGCTTAAAAAACATTTTAGGCTATAAATTTCCACTCAAAAAAATAAGTACCTATTGATAGATTGAATCATAATTTAAAAAACCATACAATGGAAGCCATAAACATCTCATTACTTGATATATTACAAAAGAAAGACAATGTTTCATGTTTATAATAATGAATAGTATTTCAAATACTCATTTGAAAATCACAATGTAATTAACTTACTAAAACTTAAGGAGGAAAAATTGAACCATTACCAAATGAAATAATACACAAAAAATATATTTAAAAAACCTAAGAACTTACAATAATATAAATATAATGATTCTATATACCTCAAAAAGATTAAGCCATTGCTAAACCTTCAATTCCAAGATCCTACTCTATGTAGACTAAAATTATTAAGGAGAGAGTGCTTACCACCCTACCATATGGCATCATCAAGTCATTTAATACTTTTAGCCAAACCTTGAGCCAAGAGATCAATACAAGAACTAGCTAAACATATATTTTTATGCTCAAACCAAAGTCCAATAACAACACAATAAGGATTGACATACATAGTTAACCTATTTTTTATTTAATCTATGGTAGGAAAAAACTAAGGTTTTTCCATATTTGAAACACAATATTATGTATAAAAGAATATAGGAACATATTCATCACACTCCCACTTAAATAAAAGGGCACTTATGATCTAACAACCTTAATATGGATTCATCATACAAGAACACTTATGCTCTAACAACCTCAAGAGCATGCAAGGAAACAAGTTATAACCAAAAAACAATTAAAAAAGACTCATTTAAGATCAAGACTTCATAATAGATAACTCTTTCATGTTTTATTTACACTAAGAAGCAAGAAATAGCAAAAAAATATACTTGTAAAAAATTGCACCTGTCAATGTAGCTTGGAAAATATGAGATACCCCTCTTCTTTGTTTGAATATTTCTCTTTACAAAGACACACACAACCACTATTATAGTAAAAGGGTGATTACCTAATCAATTAGTTATTAGGTTCCTTTTTACATTAGCATACTTAAGCTTGCTTAGGTCATGCATTTTTTTATCTCAAAGACATAGGATTAACACACATATCATGATCTAATTTAATCCTCAACTAAGGTTTAATTTAGGGTTTATTTATCCTTTATCAAGGTTAATTAATTGTATATTATTTTCATTCATTAATTATTGGATGAATAGAATTATCAAGGCTTCCATAGAAAATTTGTTATTTTTCTTTTTTGTGATAAGTTTTTTTATTGGAGATGATCTTTAGAAATTGCGGTGTTAAGTATCAACTCTAACATGGTATTAGAGCACCAAATCTATAATTCCATATCTTTTATTAGAGATTCATCCTTGAGAATTCAAATGGTGCATCCTAGAGAAAAATGGACCTCACAATTATGCTTAAAACACCCAAAACTCTAAGATCAATTTTTATCTCATTGGTTAGGGTTTTATCAAAGAGCCCTCAATTTTTCTGGTAGTATGGGGCTTAAGACCCCACTACTTAAGTGTAGGTAGCATTATCTTCAAGTTATGAATAGCCACTTCAACTCAAACCTATGGTCACCAATTCATCACCATATCACACCACTAGACTCAACCACCCAATTGACAAAATGCATCTACTCATTCACCTACCAATCAAATCCTATTGGAAGAATGAGGAGATGCCATTGATATATTTGTTGGAAACATGAGCATGTGGAATTGGTACAAGGTATATATAGTTATGCATTGCAGTGTTGTCATTGATGTCAGTTCATTGTATCCTGGTACATATACTATGGTGCAAATCAATTTGGGTGTCTTTAATATGTCTAAGGATGATTGTGAAAGATAATTTTACAAGAAGGTTTGATCCGATGAAGACAATTATTGAAGAAATTAAGTGTCAATTCAGTTGATTATGTGTATAAGGGATACAATATTTGGGTCCGCATTGGTCTTCTAATAGAGATTTTTCTCTGCGCCTCTAACATAATTTTGTTGGTTGATAGAGGAACCTAATTCCAAAGTTTCATCTTGGTTGGGTTTTTGGTTTTGAATTTATGAGTAATAGAAGTTCAACTTGGCAGTATCAAACATTTCCAGTTCAATGCATATATGTTGGTGAGTCCACACTTCTCCGCGGATTGGATTTTGGCTTTATAAAGTTGTGGAGGTGTTGAAAAGTGTCAGAGGAGTGCATATTCTAGTTAGCATGAATTTGAAGGTTTGTGTATCTAGATATGGGTGTACAATTGGAAATTTCTAAAATTAGGTCACTATTGGTACTAACCTAATGTGTTGGGTGCATTGTGAAGGTTACGTATGTATTGATCCATTATATAGGTGCTATTTTAGGTTTTTACGGACCTATTTCAAATTTTTATAAGGTTTGAATCTTGTCGCGAAGTGTGTGTGTGGATAGATCTTGAGCCAACAAGCTACTTTTTATATTTTACATCTAATTAGGCCAACCTAATTGATGTTATAGGTGAAGCAAATATATAAATTAGATATTTTTTAATATTTTGATGATGGTGACATGTGATAAGAGTTAGTGAATTTGAATTGTGTTAATATAGTGCAAATGCATAGCAAAGCAGAGTGTTAATTCAAATCAGTATGAAGAGTTTTGAGTCTATATTCTGAGCTTCATTGGAACTATATTTCATGCATGAGTTAGATGCAATTCTAACAGTTCAAATCTAGTTGTGAGCCACAATCTCTTCTATCTCTTTTACTTCTTAGTGGGCAGTGAGTCCACCTACAGTGAGCACTTTTGTAATATACTATAACCGGTTATAATATATTGTGAGCTAATCCTCACCGTGGTTTTTCCCATTTTGGTTTTCATGTAAAATCTTGGTGTTCATGTGTTATGTGATATTGTTGGATGTTTTCATTCTTTCTTTCATTACTACTGTATACACCTAAAATCATTCAAGACAATTAATTAATTAAATACAAGTTATTTAATTAATGAACCCCTTTTAATTAGTCTACTTATAAATAAATTCCAAATTTATTTATATAGTTCACACTTTTCTAATTATACCATCTTAAATCACATTCTTCTAATTTTAATTAAATAAACAAATGCACAGTTTTTTTATTTAATGAATAATCTTCTCACTAAATTTAAATTCCCAATTTGAATTTAGGCACATGTCTCCAACTTTTCCTCTTGCCACATCATCAAGTGTCACATGAATTTAAATATGTCTAATATTTAAATTTCAATTATCCTCAACCAATTCCAAAACAAACTTTGGACACTTCACTTTTTCACACATTTTATTCCCTCATACACTTGGCATGGTGTTCACAGTCAAGGGAACATACTCCATGATTCTCTCTAACTTCTTTCATCTCCACCATTAATCTCTCATGCTGAAATCTTGACTGTTAGTTGCTGCCACATCACAAGATGCCTTGGAATTCCTATAAATACAAGCCCATTCTACAACATTTGCAATCACATCTTTGAGTAAACTTATTATGTAGAAATCACATTAGAGCATTTAGAGCATTTTAGCATTTAGCATTTTAGCAATTTAGTAGCATTTTAGTTTAGAATCATGGTTTAATTTCATAACTGTATTTTAGTTATCCTCTTAGTTCTTATACAACATTTTCATCATAGTCTTTAGCATCATATCCATATGTCATATCACCATTATCATTTTCAGCATTCAATATCATGGCATCTTAGCATTATCATACAACTTATTCAATCATATAGGAACTCAGATTCTTGCATTCTACATCATCTCATTTCTTAGGTTGTCATCCAAACAGTCATAGTGCAATATACAAATCTGAGAGAACTAATGATTTAGAGGATCCTTGAGAATAGAGAACAATGGAACGATTTTGGAGGATTTTCTTTGTTTGTAATTAGATTAGTTTTATGAATCAAATCTCTAATGTAATGTGTTTCATTGCTTGTGTGATCTTGTTATTTCTTTTACACATTTTACCTCACATAACTACAATTGAATATGTTATGATTTGAAGGGTTAAATGTTTAATTGGTTCAAAAGAATATTGTTTCACCCCCCCCCCTTAGTATTTTGGGTGTTCAACAATTTGTATCAGAGCTTGGTTCCTTGGAAGGAGCTTAACCGCTTGGGGAAGATCTTGGAGGTTGAACACATGGTTGTTAGAAGATTACCTACTTTTTTGAAAGATATTCATGTTGTTGGATCTACAAAAGAAGATTTCATATTTTACATAAATGGAGAACTCAAATTTTCTCTTGAAGATTTGGAAAGAATTGAAGGTGAAAAAAGAGATCTAAAAGAAAATATCAAAGAAGTAGATGAATACATTAAACACTTGAGAGAAAAAATCAAGAAATTCAAAGAAAGGCATAAGGAGGCTAGTGAGTAGTTGATGCAAGCAAATGAAACAATCACCAGACCAAAGGTGCAAGTTGAAGAAAGAAAAAGAGTTTAAGAATGCTTGAATGCAATGGTGAAAAGAAAATTTGAAGAATGTACAAGGCTTGAACAAGAAGTTGTGAATTTGTGATCAGATCTGGAAAAAGAAAGAATTCATGAAGACAAATTTAAGATGAATTCCACAAAGCTTGATGAAATTATTGCAAATCATAAAGGCTCCAAAGATAAAGAAGTATTAGGGTTTAACATAGGAGAAACCTCAAAGACAACAAGCCAACCTAAAAAGAAGATTGAAGACAAGAAGAACAATGGAAAGCATATTTGGAATCAAAGGAATGAAGCTAGAAGACCACCGGTCAGACAACCAAATGCACAAAGGTACCCATATTTTAATGGTTTTTGTTATTCCTGCAATAAATTTGGACATAAGGCTATGGAATGTAGAAGAAGAATGAATTAGAATGTTCCATACTTTCCTCGTCAATGTTTTATATTCAAGAGATTCGGTCATAGAGCTAGTGAATGTAGTAGTCAAGTGATGAACGAATATATCAATGGTAGAATGGTTCAATCTTTCAATGGCTATTGTTATACATGTTATGGATTTGGGCATAAAGATAATCAATATAAATCTAGGATGAATGGAAGTAAGATTGGTCAAAAGAATGTTATATGTTATAGTTGTAGTAGGCTAGACACATTTCTAAGTTTAATAGAAGCAACAATATGAAGAAGGATAATCTGATAAAGAAGAATGATCCAGTACAAAATATTGATCTAGTAGAGACAAAGAAGGATATGGACAAGATATGGAGAAAGATGGAAGAGATCGAGGCTAAGGATGAATTTGCACCAACATCCGATGCAGATGATTCCTCCGGAAACTAAGTTGAGAATTTTGGGTCAAGGGGAGCTTTGATGAAAATATTTCATCCCCTACCAAAGAAAATGATGTTGATGCTTCAACATGAGGATATGTGGTGTAGGTCAATATGTTTGATCTATTGGAGAAAATTCTGGTGGAAAATATCATCATGCAGAAGATTGTGGAGCATTTCAAGTTGACTGTGAAGACAGTTAGGGTTTTTACTATCTTTTCAGTATTCAATACAAATTAGGTCACAATGAAAGGTTTATAAGTGATCTTACTTAAGAAAAGTTCATTTGCACTCAATTTTTCAAGTGAAGGAGAGCATTTGAGAAAGAGCAGAGATGTGAAGAAGAAAATTGGAGTGACCAAGGTGATTGAGTTGGAGTACAAGCAAAACCCTAGATGAAAAATCAAAGTGAAAGGTATTTATGGACTTTTTGTCCTTAATTTTTCTGAAATTTATTTGAAAGCAAGTTAGAAACTATTGAAATTGCTACATAGAGGGTTGTGGATGTGTCTGAGAAATCACAACCTAAATTTAAGAAGCATCTTGGAAAATCCACCAAGGTTGATCTGAAAGGTGCTTGCTCGAGGGTTCCATATAGAGTCCTACACACAGAGGACATAAGAATATATATCCATGACAAGCTTGAAGAATATGACCATTCCAAAATGGAAGATGTGTGGATAAAGTAACTTACTAGTGATGACTTTGCATTGAAGCCAGAATATCAAAATCTAGTTGCAAAGGGGCTCGACATCTAACAAGGGTTTCCTAAATTTTGCCTTGACTATGCTTGGATAAGGATTGCTTTGAGCCGCATCCATGATAAATTTGTATGGACAGTTATTCCTAGACTAATCACAAAGGAGGTTATTAGGGAAGTTATAGGGTTGTATGCCACTAGACCCATTCCAGTACTCAAATATATTAAGAATGAGATTATAATGGAGTGAATAGGAGAAAAGTATGATAGGAAGGCTTTGACCATCAAAGACATAAGTAATCCTATTGTGAAGTACGTCTCCATGAGGATAGGTTACAAGTTGTATTTCTCCAATAGGGAGAATTTTGTAAATGCCACTACCATTAATACTGCTTATGAGATGGTGGAGAAAGTTGAAAATTATGACCTATGTGAATTACTGAGGCAACAACTCATGGAGAACCTGCAATAAACAAAGGATACCGAGCATCCCTTCAAGTATGGAACTTTAATTGTGTGTTTTTTGTTCTACTTTTTGAAAGAACTCTTTGGGACAAAGAGTGTAGTGTGCTTAAAAGGGAGACCTATTGCTCATCAAATCAGAGACTTCTTAAGAGATTTAGGAGATGAAAAGGCACATGAAGATGCCCTTGTGGCATTCTTTGTAGTATTCCAAAAAAGGATGAAAGAGAGGGAGAGAATTCCCTAGAATATGGTTGAGAAGTACAAGAAGGATATCATCTTCATGGTTTCCAAAGATGAATGTATCATACAAACAATAGAGCCTAGAATAATGTAGATCCTGGGAATGGGATATGAGATTACTAAGAATGAGATCATAGCATCTGTAGATTATATGTTGAGAAAACCTAAGGACACCACAAAAGGAAGATATGGCACATATGAAGAAAAATCAATGGAGGTTCATATGGAGCAAAGGAAGCCACAAATAAAGAATAAGGTTGAAAATATGGCTACACAACTTGCGGAGGTCATAGGCCTCACAAAAGAGAAATTCGAACAAGCAAGAGCAATGGATAGAGCTCTGAGAAGCTCATCAAGTGTGAGATCTGTTAGAGAAGCTACCACTCCTTCAGGTGCTCAGAATTCCTCTGAGATTCCTCCCTCACCAAGTGGAACTAAGAGGAAGGAGACTAGTTCTCTTATAAAGCAAACCAGTGCTTCGGTGAAGGAGAAATCCTCTTAGGGAATGGTGCAGGGGAACCTCATCACCTAGTTACAAATTCATGTGTTTAGTAGTTCAATGCTCTTTTACATTAAAATGAGTCATCAAATTGCATTGTAATCCTAAAAAGGCAATTATATGAAATTATATGTAATGGGGTCATTAAGATTGGGTCATAAAGTTTCAAATTTGAGTTGCATTAAGCAACATATTTGTAATCTCAACGGTTACATGCTTTTAAAATTTGGTTGTTTAGTGGTTAGGGGCATTGGTTAGTTGGAGAAGGTAGAGAAATCCTATGTAAAGCCTTGAAAGGCTCAACTTGTGGTTGTTGAAGCCAAGTGAATGAAATAAACTTTGAAGTATTTTTGTTTTCTTATTGTTTTCACTGTGTTTTTCAGTATTTCCTAACTGTGTGCAGGCCGTACAGGCTCCTTTGGAATTGATTTCTTATTTAAATATATAGATATATGTTTTAGTTTGTATTTTTTGTTTTTATAAGGATTAATTCCACCTTTTAAGGCTTGTAACCAACAAAATCCTCATACCAGGTTTGAACAGTCCCAAGGGTTTTGAAGTTATTTTAATGTCTTAGTCATCATCCCACCTACTGTCTCCAATTGTAACTCAATGGGATGATGTGATGGAATGTATTTCATGATACTTTAGGATTAGGAGGCATGAAATAAGAATTTCTTGGCTTGAATAATGAAAAGAAGGGCAAGAAATGTGTGTTTTCTCTTGGAATTTGGTGGGTCAAACCTATGAATTGACAAACCCACATTGTAAATGAACAAATGAATTTTCCTTGAGAATGGGAGGACCTATTTAAAGTTTTTTGAGCAGTTGGATTGATCAGGAGTGGCTGCGAAGGTGAAGATACAATAGGGGTGTCTTAAAACCCTAGTTCTTTAGGCTACAAGGAGGGTTTTAGTATTGGAGATTTGCTTGAGCATTTGGGGTCTTGAGACCTAAAAAATATTTGGTTTGGGAACCAAATATAAGAATTTTTTTAGGTTAGAAGATCTGGTGAGAAGATTCAAGGGAGGTCTCTTTGGAAAAGTGGCCTAATTAGAGGCCTAAAACAGTGAAAAGTCCATTTTTGAGGCACTCGGTCCAAAGGAAGTGTGCTTTGTTTTCTAGTATGTTGAATAAATAAGAAATGGGTACTCGAATCCATTATTTTTTTCTCAAGTGTTTTGGGAAATTTTGTTCAAAAGCTTGAAAAACAGGTTTTCCACTACTACAAGGAAAGCTAGTGTTAAAGGGTGAGTTTTATGGATTTCAATGAACCTGACTTGGAGGTTGTATTAAATTGATCTAATTTTAATTATATGCATGTTGAGGATCTTTTTAAGGGCCTTGGTGAGATTTTTTGTTGTTTGCAAGATTGAAGGGTTGAGACCCTTGAGGGTGAGTTGATGCCAATTAGGCTGGAAGCATTGTAAGGAAGAATTCTTTGTTTTAGAATTGATATTTCCATTATTGTGATTGATCTTCACCTTGGATCTACATCATGGAAAAAAATCCAAGATTCCTGAGAAGGAAAAAGCTTCTTTGGAAGCACACCCAACTAGCTATGTGAGAAGAAAGGTCAAGACAAAGGCCACCAGAGATCAGTATTTGGGTGTCAATGTTGAAGATGAAGAGGAAGAAGAAGGACCGCAGCCCATCCAAAAGAGAAAAGGTGAAGAAAATACAAAAAAGGAAGAAGTTTAATATCATTGACATAGATAGTGAGGAGGAAGTGGAATAGGATAAGAAAGCATTTTTTGTTCATATGCAAGAAAAGAAGGCAGAAGCAAGCAAGAAGAGGACACTAGAAGAAAAGAAGAAGACAAACAAAAAAATCCGATAAGAGCCCACAATCCAATGAAATTTGATGCACTTTTTAATGGAACTGTACAAAATGATATGTTAGCAGAAACTGCAACTTTGTATAATGAGGTTGATGAGGTGGGTAAGGCCACGATAGTAGAGGCTATTATAAAATATATTATAGTTCTTGAAGTAGACATGCAAAATATAAAGAAACAGTTACCTGCAGAGCTTTGGAACATTTTGATTGAGAGGAGACATGAAGCAATAGAACAAGAGGCCAAATTGAATGCCTATACATTAGAGAAGATAAGTGCCCCCTGTCCAAGAAGAATAAGGCCACATTGGCCACATTATTCAATAAAGAACTCAAAACAAGAAAAAGGGTGACAACCCTTATGGGAAAAGATCAAAATGATTTTGAGAGGCTCAGGAAAGAGAGTATTAAAAAAGAAGAGTTAGCACAAAATTTAGGGATGACCTCGGAGAGCAAAGAGGAAGTGAATGTGGAGATGTTTGTTCCAAAAGAAAATGTTGAAGATGATGTGCAAATGGATGATGCTCAACATGAGCATGAGGAAAATGAAGAATAGGCATAGGAAAATATCCCTCCAGATGTGGAGAGTGAAACAGCATAAGAGAATGTTGAGAAGAATTTTGTAGCTATCAGAAAAGATCCTGCTAAGGACGATACTTTGACTCCTCCTTTGATAATAGACACACATGGTAAGAGCATACAAGACCAACTAGAGAATATCCCTCCTTCAATTAACCCAGAAAAGTCTATTAGTAAAGGAGATACAAGAAAATGAGATGTGTAGAAGAATATGATACCTAAAGAAAAGAAGCAAAGTCACTAGTCAACACTGGGAATACTGAGAAGGAGCCAAAATAAAAGATTATAGAGGAAGAGGTGAAGGAAATTGGTGAATCCTTTGGAACCTCCAAAGATTCTCTACATAATTTATTGAATATGCAGTTAAATTTCAACCTATTGTATCCACACAACTATTATAGTTTCCCATGCAAGAAGGAAATGTTGACCTTGCTAAGATTTCACCGCTCCACAAACTGCAACTAGGAGATGTCTTCCATGAATTTGCATGGAAGGAAATCATAAAACCTTATCGAAAGAGCAGAGAGTTGATTGAAGAAGCTATGAAGAACCAGAAGGAGGCCATACCCGATGCAAAAATTAATAGTTCACTCTTCGGTATGGAAAATATGAAGTTTTTGATTGATTCTTTCAAAGTGCATGCCTCTGATTTGAAATAAAAAAAATTGAAAAAGAAATGGATAAGAAAGTGGAAGAGAATAGACTATTGGAGATTACAGAGAAGTGTGCACAAGCACACAACAAATTTTAGGAAAGTCTCAAGGATGCACAAGCTTGTGTGGTTGAGGCCAAAGCCCTATTTTAGTTTTGTATGAAGTGGCCCAAAGCCACAAAGAGCATCAAAGATGAAATGGACTCAATTGAGTCATAAAAAGATAAAGCTTCCAGTGCATACGACCTGACACAAGACCTAGATAGAAGCATAAGATCAGATATTGAAGATTTGCATGATAAATACTTCCAACTACAAGGACAAAAGGAGAAAATCATTATGTAGTTCAAAAACATGAGGGACCCAGTGAACTCAAAGTTCACATCCATTTCCAGTACCCTTGTAAGTGCTAATAAAGCCACCAAGATTAATTTGGTACCTAGCACTCTGGAAGAATGCAAAGAATGCCTTATGGAGCTTGAGACCTAATGAAAGATGTTGGGCATAGCCAAGAATATCTGGGAAGAAGGAAAACAAGAATGACAAGTTCATATTGCAAAGCTTCAAGAGTCAACCTCCTCCGGTTGACAGTATTTCTATTTCTTTATGCATTTTTTAGTTTATTGTTTTTAGACTCCAGTGTATATATGTGGATGGTGTACAATAGTTTTTGGTATAATTTTTTGGTTTGGTTATGATGCATAACATTCTTAGGGGGATTCAATTCAATTTTTCAGCTTGTATATATGAACATTTTTGTTAGGGGGAGATTCGGTATGTCGGGAAGACTCTTTTATACGCCCTTTTCCCTTGATTTCAAAGGGGGAGAATGTTTTTGGAGATGATTTTGGCATATTTCCATCAATGATAAAGGGGGAGATTGTTGGAAGAATGAGGAGATTTCATTGATGCATTTTTTGGCAACATGACCATGTGGAATTGGCACAAGGTATATATAGTTATACATTGCAGTGTTGTCATTGATGTCAACATTGTATCCTGGTACAAATATTATGGTGTAGATCAATTTGGGTGTCTTGAATATGTCTAAGGATGATTTTGAAAGTTAATTTTACAAGAAGGTTTGATCTGGTGAAGACAATTATTGAAGAAATTGACTGTGTCAATTCAAGTGATATAAGGGATCCGATATTTGGGTCCGCATTGGTCCGTTAATAGATATTTTTCTGTACACATCTAACATAATTTTGTTGGTTGATAGAGGAACCTAATTCCAAAGTTTCATCTTGGTTGGGTTTCTAATTTTGAAGTTATGAGTAACAAAAGTTCGGCTTGGCAATATCAGACATTTCCAGTTTAGTGGATGTGTTGGTGAGTCCGCACTTCTCCACAGATTGGATTTTGGCTTTGAAAAGTTGTGGAGGTGTTGACAAGTGTCATAGGAGTGCATATTCTAGTTGGCATATTTTAGTATGAAGTGTTCTGAGTCTATATTTTGAGCTTCATTGGAATTGTATTTCATGCATGAGTTAGATGCAATTGTAATAGTTAAAATCTAGTTGTGAGCCACAATCTCTTCTATCTCTTTTACTTCTCAGTGGATAGTGAGTCCACCTACAATGGGCACTTTTTTAATTTACTATAACCAATTATATTGTGAGCTAATCCTCACCTGGTTTTTCCCATTTTAGGTTTTCCACGTAAAAATATTGGTGTTCATGTGTTATATGATGTTGTTGGATGTTTTCATGCCTTCCTTCATTACTGCAACTGAATATGTTACTATTTGAATGGTTAAATGTTTAATTGGTTCAAAATAATACTGATTCACCCCTTGCTCTCAGAATTTTTGGCGTTCAACAGTGTCAGATCCCCATCATTTATCGCTAGGTCACTGTTAAAATGAGTAGAGCTACCATCCCATTGCCCAACCACTATTTTCCATCCACTTAGTTACCACCATAAGGCCACCAACCTTCATTTTTACGCCCTAAATGAGCTATTTTTTCTTCTTGGCATAAGTTGGGCGTACATACTCAAATTTTTGCAAACAAGATATCATCAAAAAGCTAGTTTCAAGCACGTTCTAGTGGTACTGGTAATTTTCCAAATTTTTCTTTTGGTGAGTTTTATTTCTTGTTGAAGTTAGATCTACCTATTTTTACTTTTTGACTCCTATTTTTTTCTTTATATCTCTTTTTTTGTGATTCTTGTGGCATTGGAATGCTAGTTCAATGCTCTATAGTCATTAGACCTGATTTTATAATTTTTTTACCAAGTACATAGAGATCAAATCTAAAGTGAACTCTTTCATTTTTTTTATTTTCAATTATCAAATTTGTAAAGGGGTTTTATTTTTCTTGTAGTGGTAGGGGTAAATCTCTTTCCTACAATACCTTTTAGAATAAGAAAACACTCAAAAATAGTATTTAGTCACTTTCAAAAACTCAAAACCAAACACACATGGAAAAAATCTCTTCTATTGAGAACCTTACACCACACAACAATCATACCTAGAAATCTCAAATGACCATATTTCTCATGTCCAAGGGATTAAAATCTATATTAGATGATATTGTGCTTGATTTACCCAAGAATATGAGATATTTAATTATAGAAATAAGATTGATGAAGCCATGGGTTTGATAGCACTATATGTGTTAACCTATTACTTCACATAGATTCTTGCAAGACTCAAGCATATTTGGATAAGTACAAGGAGGTTTTTGGTATAGATAATAAGTTCTAGGCATTAGATATTGAGGCATAGTAGACTATATTAGCACCTACTTTATTTCCTTCTATTGATGACTTTTTGGTATAATTCAAGTTGCTAAGATTACTTTTAAAGGGTCGTGGAAATGAAAAAGATGATAAATCATGTATTTTTTTATCATATCTAAGCTTTGAGGAACCTTTTAAGTGCTCTCTTGTACTTTCTATATTATATCATGGATGCATTGGAAGATACATTCATCATTCCTTAATTTGAGGTATTTTATGACCACTTGACACAATAATAGGCTAAGTTGACACAACTAGAGTCACTTTCCAATTCTAAAACTCATGTATTGGTTGCTTAGTAGTCCAAGAGGATTATTCTGCAATCACACGTGCTGATTTAGTTTCTCTTCCTTTGAGGAGAAAGATGATTCGATGTAAGTGGTTGTATCGCACCAAGTATGCAACAAATGGTTCTATTGAGAAAAACAAGGCATATCTTGTAGCTAAGGCTTTATTGTAGGTTGAGAGTATTGACTACTCCAAGAAATTTTCCCTTATAACCAAGATGGACTTTGTTCACCTTGTCATTTCTCTCACTACATCTCTATGTTGGCCTATTTGGTAGATGGATGTGAAGAGTCCATTCTCGAATGGTGATCTTCATGAGGATATTTACATTAAGTAACCTATAGGATTTACATGTAAGACTCTTCTTTTGTTTGTAGGCTACAATTTTCTTTATATTACCCCAAACATTCTCCTAGGGCTTAGTATGAGAAGATAGATGGTTTCCTTCTTGCATTTGGTTTCACACATTGCCACTCTAATCACATATTATATATTTAGAGATATGGAGTTGAAATTTTAACATTGGTATTGGATGTAGATGATTTGATTCTTAGTAGTAGGTCCTCCTCCATGCTTCAAGATATGTGCTATTATTTATGGAGAACTTTGAAATGATATATATCAATCTTATTCACTTCTTTCTTGTTATGTAGTTTCTTTAGTCTTTTTTGGGTACCTTCATTCATCAACATAAGTATGTCATTGATCTACTTCATCATTTTAACATGGTTTATTCTAAGCTAGCTCCTACACCATTTCAATCAAGTGTCACATTGACTGCCACTTGGACAACACCTAGCATTGATGCTACTTTGTATAGATAATTAGTGGTGGGTAGTCTCTTATATTTGACACACATACACATCCTAATATCACCTTTATTGTTGGGATTTTCTCCCATTTTTCCTA
Organism: Sequoia sempervirens; assembly: GCA_007258455.2. NCBI lineage: Eukaryota > Viridiplantae > Streptophyta > Pinopsida > Cupressales > Cupressaceae > Sequoia > Sequoia sempervirens. The sequence continues at coordinate 4,092 of VDFB02035620.1, read as the reverse complement.
TGATCCTCATGAGAGTCACTAAAAGGAATCCAAGTGCATTTTGAGTCATATTAGGGGAACTACATATTTTGGAATTAAATACACACAAGGAGCTTCAAAGATAGTAGGCTTCATTGAATCATAATGGGTAGGCGATGTTGACTCATAAAATTCCACTTATGGGTTTGTCTTTTTTCCTGATTCCAGTCCACTTGCTTGGTCTTGCAAAAATAAATTGCTATTAAATTATCATTTGTTGAGGCTAAGCATCGGCATGAAATTATTGCTATCCAAGAGATTTTGTGGCTTTGATAGATTATGAAAAATTTTGGTTTACCACATGATAGTCCTACACTTCTTTGGTGTGATAACCAAAGTGCCATTAACATTGCACAAAACCTAACTGGGAATCAAAGGATGACGTACATTGAGATACACGTGCATTTCATTCTACAACTCATCCATGATGGTCATATATCCTTAGACTATTTGCCTATTGAGGAGTAGGTTATGAAAAATTTCACTAAACCTTTGGTGTTGCCTCATTATATTTAGTTGAGATCAATGCTTGGTGTGAAGGAAGTTATCCTTGGGGGTCTTCTTACATCCTCCTTCCTTCACATTTTCCATCTATTTTTGGAGAGGATTTTTTTCCCATGAGGTTTTCTCCTTTTCCTCTGGTTGTGAGAGATTCTTTCACTTGTACATGAAAACATCATTAGGCCTAGTTGCCATGACCCAATTTTGGCTTTTTATGTATTAGTTTAGCTTCTTCCTAAGTTGTACTTATGGGTGGTGTTAAAGTAAAAATATAATTACCTAATTAATTAATTATTAGGTCCCATTTTATGGTATATACATATATAACTTAGGTCATGTGTTTTTTATCTCAATTCATAGGATTAAGCCACATGCCATGATATAATTTAATCCTCACTCAGGGTTTCTTTATTCTTTATCAAGGGTAATTCATTATATATTATTTTCATTCATTCATTATTGGTTCAATATAATTCTCAAGGATTTTGTAGAAAACCAATTGCTTTTTCTCTCTTTTGTGATATGTGTTTTGATTATAGGCGATCTTTGGGAGTTGTAGGGTTCAAGTATCAACTCCAACAATGCCTTCTATGCATTGTAACTACATTTTTTTTTTTTAGGACTTGGTGTTGTACACCATTTCACAAAATTTAATATTATAATGTTATAATTAAATAATTATTTAGTTGTGGTGCACCTGGGAGGTGTGTTTAGCCACACTAGATAATTATTTGGGGCTACTTGTAAAGTTATAATGTAACATTATGTTATTATTTTATGTGTGGGGGATATGGGATAATGATTTAATAATTAGGGAATTATTTAATAATAAATAATATTAATGAGGGGTCAATGGTTTCGTGTTCACATGGTTTTGTGGCATATGGTTAAATTATCTTACCACTTGGTTGTATTTGTGTGAGCTTGAGTCTATAAAAGAAAACACATGATTAGTGGTTAAGGTTGGCTAGGTGAGTGGGCTATCATTATTGAGTCTTTCTAATGAGTACATATGTGAAGCATGGCATGGGATGTCTGGATTTATGCTTGGACACATGGAGGATGCATTAGAGAGGCTTGATATTTTAGAAGTATTCATTGTAACTCTGTAAGTGCATGCATTATTTTACTGCCGAATAATAGATAGAGTATGGATGTTTTTGGAGGCTAGCTTTTTCCCTCTTGAGAATTCTCCCAAGGTATGTCTTGTGTTATCTTGGGTCCTACCACAATAATGGGTTACACTTTCTAGGACATCTTGATTTTTGTTGAAATCACATATTTTTAGAAAATATAATGATTTGAGCCTTGAAAGGTTCCATTTTAAGGATTTTAATTGAAGAGGGTTAGATCAAACCACTAGTTTTAAACCATACCTATTATGGAATCTCCTCTACACCTATCAAAATGCTGATAAAAAACCACTTTTTATTTACCTTTTGGAGGACCAAATGGATTCATTTAAAATTTATGCTTTGTAAGTATGTAGTCCTTATTATAAGCTTCCTAAAAAGTATAATTTTAAATATATTTCATTTGATTATTATATTTATTGTGAATGTAGGTTTTTCACCCAAAATCAAGCTCTTTGTTATGCACATGTGGAAAAATAGTAGATTAACAAAAAAAATCTGAAAAATATCTATGTTCTTGGTATTTATGTCCCCGACCAATTCTTTAAAAATTTCCAATACATATAAAAAAAAATTAGTTATAAAAGAAACCTAAGGTTCAAATTGTAATGTTTTTGACTTCAAACTAATTAATAAAAAATAATTCAATAAAAAATTACCTAGAAACAAAATAAGGAGCGATATCAGAAGTATAAAACCTAAATTTAAAGAATTTTATCCTCAGAAAAAAAAAAAATTGTGCTATACAGTAGTATAACTTTAAAAAATGTTGTTTACTATTAAAAACTATGCATTAAAGATGGAAAAGAAATGGCTCCATTCCTCCTAATTTTTAAAATATATATATTTAGAATCTACAAACAAAATGTCACAAATCACTAGTTTGTATCATCTTCAAATTCCTCATGGTTTAGAAGCTATAGGTGTTCGAAAGTGAAGATTTAGTTAAAAAAGTTCAATTCAATGTCAAGTTTGGCCAAAAAGTGTAACCCACTATTGTGGGATCACCCTCTTGTGGCTTGTCTATTTGATCTATGTATTATGGTTATTTTGTAAGCTTGTAAGCATGTTTTTCTCTCATGGGGTTATGTAGGAAATGGATTAAATGATTGGGAATTGATGCATTATTTCTTAACAAGTGGTATCAAAGCTTTCATGGTTATGAGAGATGTGAGATCCCAACTTTTGTTATAACCCTTGTTTGAGTAGATCTCCAGTGCAAATTTGAATCCATGGTAATGCAGGAAAGATCTGAGGTTGAATCCATGGCAATGCAAGAAATATTTGAAGCATTACAAGATATGTAACACATGTGCAAGTGTTACTTTATAGATTTGGGATTTTGGGACGTGAAATTTTTTTTGGTTATAATTACAAATTTGAGGCTTGAGAAGTTTAGGTCAAAAGGGTTTCTTGGATTGTGCTTTCATATGAGGTTTTGTAAAGGAAGTTTCACAAATGGCCTCTTGAGACAAAATGAACCTCACCATTGGATCCGGGATGGCCAAGAAATGGCGATTCATATAAAATTTTCCCTATTTTGGTCACTGTGAAAAATGTAAAAAAAAAGCCCTCTTTGCCCTAGTTGTATGCCCCTACGACCATACTATCAAAGTCTATAGAAAAAAACTTGCGTTTAAAAAGTTTTAATTGAAAATTAATTTAAAAATAAATAAATAAAAAATAAAAGGCTTGTGGGGGGGCCAACAAACCACCCCCCATGGCCTTGCCACACCTATGATAGGCTGACAAGGTGGACAATGTTGACAACCACCAATAGCCAGGTGACTTCCTCGTGGACGGGGCTAAGCCCCCCAGCTCTCGATCCCCAGTCGGGTGGGGAACCTACCCAAAGCCCCACAAGATCTAAGAAAATTAAATCTACCATAATTAAAACCTTTTAAAATGCATTTAAAATCTGCAACTAGTCTACCATTCGGGCATCGTTGGTGGCTTAGCTTAGGGGCCACCACCCTGCCACCTATAAGCCAAATTGGAGGACTTATTTTCAAATAGGCATAACTTTCATCTGGGATGTCATATTTTCAACTTCCAATAGTAAATGGAAATATCTCTCTAATAAATACATAATGCATAGGTTTGGTTTCATGGTTTTTCTATTTTCATCAATTTTTAGAGCTTGAAAGTTAGATGTTCTTGGTTTCACGATTTTGGTCATAACTTTTGCATACAGAATCAAATTTTCAATTTTGAATAGGAATTGGACAGCATGTACAGTGTACTGCATAGTGGATTAGGTAGATTTTTAGTTTGTGGTGTAGAGAGAGGATTGTACTTGTTTGATTACTTGTAGGTGCTTGAGATTTGAGGTATGATTGCATGAGCATTTAGATGATTCAAGAGGCAAAACCTTGAGGGAGTACATGTTTTTTATGTGATATTTATGATGGTACAATTTATTATCAATTTGGTGTTTCTT
>VDFB02035619.1:202676-247810 GCA_007258455.2 Sequoia sempervirens | reverse complement strand
GCAATCAAAGAGAAATGAATCTAAGCAAGGTGTATGTTGTTATTATTGCAGGTTCAATTCATGTTTATGCAATTTCTCTATGCTTTGTTGAGTGATTTGATTTGATTGTGATTGGGTTTCTTGTTGTTTCTAGTTTATTTATTCACAATTCATTTCATGATCCATAATTCTTCCCTAGTGTTTTTCCTTAGTACACAGGTAATTTCTTTCTCACATGGACCATTGGAGGGTATGAGCATGTTAAGACCTTTGTGAACATTAACCTATATTTTTGCAAATTGAGGATATTTTGGCTTTGGATAATCTTTACCTAATCTCTTTTAAATATTTCCAACCTTCCAAATGTATTTTATACAAATCTTGTAAATTATCTTGTATAACATAAGATACATCTCATGGTCGTTGCACAAATGTGTCCAATGTGAAATTATTGGCAATAGATATTGGTTTGTGAAATGAAGGAAAAGGGGAACCCATTTGGTTTTTATCTTAGGGTTGACACCTTCCCCAATTTTCATGGATGTATGGGGTGGATTTTGTGCGTAAAGATGGGAATGGAAAGATGGAGTGAGGGATTGATGGATTTGGACAAGGTATGAGGTTGACTTACAACATGATAGGTGAGTCAACCAACCCTTAACCAAATCTAGAAATTTCCTAATAATGAAATGCAATGATCTAATTAACTTAATGATGCAAATTAGTGTTCTAATGCAAATACAAAAAATCCCAGATGTCACAGAGAAATTTGGATAGCAGAAATAGAAAGGGGAGGACACTATGCACATGTGGTACAAATTTCAACCTAATTTATTAGGACTTTTCCTTCAAGGGTGCCACTATCCTAATAGGTATTTTTAAAATCTATTTTTGCAGTCCTATGAGTCAGATCTACACTTTTGTTTCTCATTTGCAAACTTGTCAAATCATTTTCTGATATTTCTATAATTGAAGTTTCATGAGTTGTCAAGGCCTAGGGTTTCAAATGCAACAATGAATAAAGTATATTCAAACTTCATTTGATCTTCAAAATACTTGAGATCTACACATTCACAAAGATAAGAAATGATGTACCATTTTAGGGTCTTTCCTTGGTCAAACCCCATGTTAGTGTTTCCACTTCCACAATGGCAATGTCAATGATAAATGGATAAATAATAGAACGGAATGATGAAATCACAGTGCTACAACTCACCACCCTTCAATATCTTCCTTGAGGGACTAAATTCATACACATCACTTCAAGGATCTTGGATCTTGCTTGCTTGATTTGCTTGAATGCTTGAATTCTTTGGAGACCTACAACAAATGTTAAACTTCACAAAACAATGAACATGAACAAACTCACATAAACTTTGACATGGTGTTGTATCTTGAATTATTGCAATAAATCTCTAATGGATGCTCTTGACTTGCTCTTGAATGCTCTTTGAATGATCTTGACAATAGTTTTTTCTCATGAATGCTTGTTCTTACTTAATGTTCAAATGTTGTAATAACTAGGTATTTATATGATATTATTCTAATTTCTCAAAAATTAAATCCTAACAACCGACTTTAAATATTTGAATTTCAAATAATAAAATTTTGACACCGACATATTTGAATTTGGATCCAAAATAGGGGGACATATGCACCCTAGACGCCAGTGTCCCAACCCTATTTTTGGGGGTTTAGAGTGTCAAGGACAAAGTATTAATGAGAGCATTTGTTTTATGCTTGAAAATTATTGGAAAAAATTTAAAATAAGTTGTGGAATACATAATTTTGAAAATTAGGAGATTAATTAGGTCCAATAAGTTAAAGGGGAGAAAAAAATAGTGTGAAATTATCAAGGGTGACAATTTATGATGCTACATTTAGCCCCCACTTTAGTAAGAGTATGAACTTACGCTCAAACTCACACTAAAGTAGAGAAATATATGTCAAGAGGGGTTCAAATGTATGAATTTTGAAGATGTGGGATGACTAAGGATCAAGGGAGGTGATCAAGCCCCCAGAATCCAAGATCCCATAGCAAACCAACATAGGCACAGAGGAACACACATGTATGATATGAAAAGAAACAACATACATAAACATGCAATGTCAAAATGAAATGCAAAAAGGAGGGTATGGGCTAACAAGTTATATTATGATAGGACCCATACAAAAGGTATTCATGACTCACACTGTAGAAAATTTTGATATCTTCTAGGTGAATCACAAATAGGAAGGCACACAAGCTAGTGAAGACAATTTTTTAGTAGGTGAGCCCCTAGGACAAGGTAGAAAAATGAGAAACAAACTAGGTCTAGTGAGGACCATTTTTCACTAGTTGTGTGCCCATGAAAACCATACCCAGAGTTATACTCCCTGATAACTTTGATAAGGTACTACAAAAATGGTCAAAATGTTATGCCAACACAACATTAAGTTTAACGCCTGTGAACAAAGTGAAGCCAAGAAAATGTCAATGTCAATGTCAATGTCAATGCACCACTAAGTCTAATGCATATGAACAAAGTGAAGTAAAAATGCCAATGTATGCCCCCACTTTAAAGAAATTGCAAAAAACCATGTTGTGTGCAATTACTTTAAAGTAGAAAGTAATAAATTCCATATAAAAAAATATCACAAGAGCTTACTTGGAAATCCCTATACCAATGATATGTTTCCAAATAAAGCTACATCAAGGGGTTTCCCCCAAACTCTGTGCAACAAACAAGACAAAATATGTGCATGGTAGGGATCCATGGATCTGAGGTCAGTATACGTCTTTGCTATAGTGATATAATAAAGCTTGGAACTCACATCATTCCCCAAATACTCATGGAACAATGAACACAATGGAGGAATGACATGTAGAGAGAGAGAAGACAAATAATTTTTTCGTCAGCATGGAAGAGACCTAAATGTCTCAATGCCTTGCATCATCCCCAAAAGGAAAACACAAGACAAAAATAAAAGATAAAGTTTGTGACATATAGAAGAATGAAGATACAAATAGAAGAATGTCATGATAGATTCATTTCCTTTGTATCCTTGTGCCAATAGAGCAACAAGGGTCATCCAAAGGAAACTCACAAATATACATACATGCCAAGTAGCATAACACAGGAGATCAAGTCACACAAAAGAAAACACAAAGAACACATGAAACAAATATGAAGGAATATTGCACATGCGATCCAACCTAAAGTAATTTGTTCACATCCCAATCTTGCTCATCATATATGGAAAGTGGACAACTAGCCAAGGGGACTACAACAAGTGTCCTACTAGGATCATCTCTAGGCGCAACACAGTGGGTTACTCTCATTAGGAGGATCATCACAGTTGCCCCCATCTACACTAATTTGCTTTGAAAATAAAACAATAAGCTCATTATGCACCTCCTCATCAATTTTAGCAATTTCATCTTCTTCATCTAAATTAATGACAATGGGAGGTTTCATGACAATACCAGTTGAATCTTCTTATTTCACTTCTGGTTTTGGTTCCATATCTTGTTTTGGTGAAAGTTGTATTTCTTCTTGAGTTGTCTCCATATGTGTTTGATTATCATGCACTGCTTTGTTTTGTTCTTCCAATTGGTGAGCAATAACACAATGTCTATGCCTACGCTCTTTAGCATTATGGTTTCTTCTTGCATGATTTTCAATTTGTGATGGGGTAGGAGTAGGTTTTTCAACCATTAGTTTATTTTCTTCCCTTAAAGGAGGAATTGAAGGAACCATTGGGGGTTAGGAAACCATTGTCTCTTTAGGTTTATACACTTGTTTTATCTTTGGAGGAACAAAAGGAATCATTTTATTGTCTCTTTGTATTTTATAGGATATGTGTGGAGGAACTACAAAATACTTTCCTTGGTTACTTGGAAGGGTCTTGGCTTGGGGCATAGGCTCATCCATAACACACAGGGGAGAAGGAACAACCCTGGACCTATCATTCTCATGAATATAGCTAATAGATTACTCTGTTATGCATTTTGTCTTAAACTTTTGATATGACTTGAAAAATAAATCTTCACGAGGCTTTATAGGTTCCATAGGTTGAGGCCAAAAGAAAACTAATGAAAAATTCCCATGAGAAGATAAAGGATTAAACCCACTATGGTGCACTGTAAATTAATCATTTTCAAAGGGGAACTTTATGCACTTGTGAATAACTGATGGGAGGACATTCATGGAGCATAGCCATGGGTAGCCTAGCTTCACACAAAATTGGTTAGATATCAAGATGATGGAGAATGAGACATTTAATTGTTTTGGTCCAACTTTAAAAGGAAGAGTGATCGAACCTATCGTAGGGCAAGTAAAACCATCATGATTTTTCATCCATGATTTCAATTATTCATAAGAATATTGATAAAGCTCTTGCTCAAAAAATAATTCCTCAATGATCACATTCTCTACACACACAGGATCAATGAGTATTCCTTGCACAATTTTTTTATTGATACGATTGGCAATGTAGAGAGTGCCATCAGGTGCATGTCTAAGTGCATCATTATTAGTGAAATTGATGTCGGGTAACACAATGGTTTGGCCCTTGCAAGGTTGAACATCTATTAAAGCAATAATACTATCTAATTCCTTCTCTTTAATGTTATCATCATTCATGTCATCACTCATATCAACATTCATCCCATCATTCTTAACATCACAAGCTTGCACAAAGTTGGATGAAGAGTTTGGCATAGAATTGGTAAAAAATTGCAAGTTTTGGTTGGGCGTGGCAACAAACTTATTCCCTTTATCATTAACACCACCCAACTGGGTGTGATTAGAATAAATGAGGTCTTGAACTTGATGTTTAAGACACATGCATTATTTTGTATCATGTCCACTTGTGTGATGATATTGACAAAAGGAATTTGGATTGAAGTTTAGAGGTAAAGGTTTGGTTGTGTCCACGGGTTTAATATGAGATAATCAAATTAGGTTCTTACTCAAAATTTGTAACATGATTGAATGGAGAGTGTTAGGTAACTGCGTGAATTTCCTATAATTTGGTCTAAATTGGTATGGAGTTGGACTTATGGTAGCAACTTGAGGTCAATGTGGTTGGTTGTTTGAGGTGTATGAAACTTGATAATTTTTTTGTTTTGCTTCTTGAGTGGTTGATAGTTTTTTTGAGGTATGGATTCAGATTTATTAGTACGAGTCAATAAATATGCCTCTTCATACTTACTAATCAAGTCTTGATAATCACAAAGAGTCATACACAAATGTATGAAGGATGGAAATTTCATTAGTAATATTTTTTCCCTTATGTCAAATTGCAAGTTTTCAATGAATAAGTTCTTTGGACATCTGCATCAGGAAGAGTAAGGTTGATTTGTGATAAAACCAACTGATAGTGGCTTATGAAATATGTGACCTTTTCACCTCTCTTTTGTTTGCATCACAGTAAATTAGTTATGTTAATCATAGGATCAATGTTTACTTGGACATGATTGAGGAATGCATCAACAACTCATTAAATAAGTGGATTGAATTATTCGGCAATGAACAAAACCATTCCAAAGCCATGTCTTTCAATGAGCTAGGAAAGAGTTTAGCCAAGAGCTTATCCTCAAAGATGAATTCATTACACCTGGTTGTATATGTCGATATATGATTGCTAGGGTCTCCCTTACCATTATACTTGTCAAATTAGGGTATCTCTACATTTGGTGGCACTTATACTTTCAATATTTTAAGTAACAATGGGCTTTGTTTGATATATTGTGATAGTTGTCCATTTTGGTTTTGGTTAAAAGTTGATATTTTTTGTTGAAGTGATGTTAAATTTTGCAAAATTTGGTTGATGATGGAATCATTAGTTGACATGTTTTGGGAATGTGGTGAACATGGTGGAAGTTTGTATGTGCTTGGTGGGATACTATGTTGCAAATTTATGAGTGGGGATGAAACTTGAGGTGTGACATGGGAAGATCCAAAACCATAAGGATTTCCAGTGGAAAGGGCTATTGTTGGAGTTATACCAATGCTTTGTTGTGTTGTTGAAGCAACAGTTGGATTTGTGTATGTAGGAATAAAGGTTATAGTTGTGGGGAGGGAGACTTGATTTCCTCCTTAATGTTGAATGTTTACCAATGTTTGAGCACAACTAGCTACAATAGGGATGTTAGCATCAACTATATGAGCTAGACCATGTAAAACCTCTAATCCATAAGCATCACTAATCAATTTCCTCATGCTATCTAACATAAAGACCACAAGACCAGCTAGAGATTCAGTACACACATAGTCTTCGAGTCCCTCTAAGTCTTTATCCAATTTTTTCAGTTTGTCTTTGGGAACATGGTCAACCATAGTCTCAACATCTGTAAAGATGGGTTTTTGTAAAGTTTTCATTAGTATGGTAGCGTCAAGAATAGAGTCCAAAATAGGTTGAGTATTGACAACACTTGTCATGAAAGAGTTAGAAGACTCAAGATCCACAATAGATGTAAAGCCAGTGCAGGATGCCATAAGTCTAGAACTATGTCTCACTAAAGTATTGGAAATAAGACACCAGGTTGTGAAACTCATACTAGTTCCAAAATACTTAAGTGTGCCCAAGATGAACACTAAACTAATAAACAAACACAACAAAATAGCCAAAAATAGAAATCAAAGACCATAAACCAATAGAAACATAGGGACATATTTGATAGAAATCTGAGCCAAAAAGGCATGACAGTGGCACTTAGGGTGCCTTTGTCCCAAGAAGTATTTTGCAAAATTAAAAGTTTTACTATCTATTATACTATTTAATTTTTTGTGTTTATGTGCAAACAAGTCTGACAATGAACTATTTTCCATATTTTGCTCAATTTTAGGATTGTGAACTTAAGAATGCAAACATGCAACAATGTTGAAAATGAATGATAATTTTGAAATGTAGAAACATAATTCAGATAAAAGAATCCAACAGAGAATACATAAATAAAGAGTTGATTCAATTTTCAACCACAAAATTCAAGACAAAGGTACCCAAGGTGCCTATGTCTTAAATAGGGTGATTGGAGATTTAAAGTGTGAGTGTGTTTGTTACTGTTTAATGTTCCCAATTATGTGTGAAGATAGATTTGACAGTGAGTGTTTTTCTAGATTTTACTGATTTTATGACTATGGAAATGGAAAATGTAAGTATGCAAATGTATGAATAATGATTTGATTTGATGCAATTATGGCACAAAACTATGCAACTTTTCACTTTTTTTTACCTAAATGAAAGATGCCTAAATGCATGCAATACACAATTTTAGAATTTTATGACCTAATGAATGCAATTTGAATGTAGATATAATCTAAGATGATTGAAAAAATCCTTTTTAACCTTTAAGGTAATATGAATGCAATATTTTTTTATTTTTGTGTCTTTTTGTGATGTAAAAATTAAACCCTAAATGAGAAATGCAAAACAATTATATGCAAAACCTAGATATAGGGTGAATTATGGAAAATTTCAGAAGGTATATTTAATGTTAACATGTTGGGTTCACCAAAATGAAATGTAGGGAAAGGGGAACCCATTTGGTTTTTTCCTTAGGGCTTGACACCTTCCCTAAATTTCATGGATGTATGGGCAGATCTTGTGTGTAAATATGGAAATGCAAAGATGGAGTGAGGAATTGATGGATTTGGACAAGGTACGAGGTTGAATTACAAATTGATAGGTGAGTCAACCAGCCCTTAACCAAATCTAGAAATTTCCTAATAATTGCAATGATCTAATTGAATTAATGATGTAAATTAGTGTTTTGATGTAAACACAAAAAATCCTAGATGTCAAAGAGAAAATCGGACAGTAGAAACAAAAAGGGGAGGACACTGTGCACTTAGGGTACAAATTTTAGCCTAATTTTTTTGGACATTTCCTCTGAGGGTGCCACTATCCTACTAGGTATTTTTCAGATCTATTTTGCAGTCCTCTGATGTTAGATTTGCACTTCCATTTCTCATCTCAAAATTGTCAGATCATTGTCAGATATTTTTGTAATTGAGTTTTCGTGAGTTATCAAGGCCTAGGGTTTCAAATGCAACAATGAATAAAGTGTCTTCAAACTTCCTTCAATCTTCAAAATACCTAATATTTTCACATTCACAAAGAGAAGAAATGTTGTGTCATTTTAGGGGGTTTCCTTGGTCAAACCCCATGTTAGTGTTTCCACTTCCACAATGGCAATGTCAATGATAAATGGATAAATAATAGGAAAGAATGATGAAATCATAAAGTGTTGCAACTCACCACCCTTCAATGGCTTCCTTGAAGGATTGAAGCCATACACATCATAGTTTCAACAATCTTGGATCTTGCTTGCTTGATTTACTTGAATGCTTGAATGCTTTGGAAACCTACAACAAAGGTTAGCCTTCACAAAACAATGAACATGAACAAACTCACATAAACTTTGACATGATGTTGGATCTTGAATTTCTACAATAAATCTCTAATAGTTGCTCTTGACTTGCTCTTGAATGCTCTTTGAATGATCTTGACAATATTTTTTTCTAATGAATGCTTGTTCTTACTTGATGTTCAAATGATGCAATAACTAGGTATTTATGTGCTATTATTCTAATTTCCTAAAAAATTAAATCCTAACAACCAATTTTAAATATTTGAATTTCAAATAATAAAATACCAACACCAACATATTTGAATTTGGAGCCAAAATAGGGGGACATAGGTGCCCTAGGCACCAGTGTCCTAGCCCTATTTTTGGGGATTTAAAGTGTCGGGGACAAAGTATCAAATAAGGGAATTTATTTTATGCTTGGAAATTATCAAAAAATATTTAAAATAATCTATGGAATACATAATTTTGGAAATTAGGAGCTTAATTGGGTCCAATAACTTAAAGGGGAGAAAAACATAGTGTAAAATTGTCAAGGGGTGACAATTTACGATGCTACAAGTTGTAATGAGCCTTTTCAATCTTATCGATTTTCCTTCATGAAAAAAATTCACACATCAATCTAAAATTGAAGGATTGACATTACATTATTCAATCCATATTCTCCCAAGTAATGCACCAAATTTATTGGAAGATGGTTTTACATGACATAAAATATGAAACTCTTCAGATCTAACTCTTAAGTGTAATAATGCATCCCAAGGTATTAATCAAAATTCTATTTTCCATCTTCAATGAAACCATAAAATGTGCATACTCTCAATCCCTAATATGAGTGCTAAATAATATATCCTTAGTGTAAAAATTATATTAGAATGTTGGATCAATAAGGAGCTCAATAGGTGGTGAACTTTTGAAATTTGTAATTATTTTGTGGAATCTCCTCATAAAAATGTAATCAATGGTTAATTGGAAGAAAAGAATGTAGCATTAGACTCGCCACTTCCCAAAAAATCATGAACATTATGTTCATTATTCTCTTTAATACCATCTATATTGTGTGCCTCTACATTGCTTGAATGGTCAAGAAATTAAATTCATGTAAATTATATATGACTATTAGGGGGTGAACCCAATAAATTATCATTATCATTTGAACCTTGATTATATTATTCTCAGTGATGTCTTGAACCTTATGTTTAAGACCTATACAATTTTTTGTGTAATTCCCGTTAACTCTATGATAGTTGTAAAATAATTGATCATTATATGGTTTAGGAAGTGTTTTGTTGGGATCAAGTGGATGGATAGGAGGTAATGTAAGTAAATTATAGTTCAGAAAAATTTGAAGCACATGTTCCTTAGATTCTTGGAGCTTAGCAAACTTTCTTAAAATATTTGGTTTGAAAGAAAAAAAAAGGTAGTACCAAATTGATTCACATTTTTCTCCATTTCATTACCTTTGAATTGTTTGAATTTTAATATTTTATAGCATAAGATATATTTTTACTTGAAGATCCATAATTAAAGGCATTATGTGCTAGCAATGTAGATTCTATAATTTTAAAATATGCACACAAATCCATCGAAAAGGAAAAATTGTTTAAATATACATTGTCTTATATTAGTTTAATGAGCCCCTTAATAAATATGTTTTGTAATTTGAGATCATTTTAGGGGGTTAATACCTTTTAGGCACAAAAAATGCAATAATAAAAGATAATCACTAATGTATTCATTTGATCCTTGGGCACACTAGAATAAATTGAACATTGTTATGCTAAGGTCCATATTAGATTTCAATAGTTGTAGGAACACCTTAGTGAGATCATTGAATGAATGCATAGTGTTGAAAGTATGAGTCCCTTGTGTGTTGTCATTGATGTCAACAGTACTAGGTTGTTGCACTAATGTCAACTGTAGACACTGAAAAATGTCTTAGTCTGCGAGTGTCATTTTTCTTGGTCTTTGTCTCCACATAATTAAATAATTTTGATTATTTAATTATTCTTGATCACATTCCTCTATTAATTAAATAATTTTTAATTATTTAGTTAATTCACCTCTTAACCTTTATTCTATTGTGATCAATTAAATAAATTTAATTGCATCACTAACACCCCCTTTCGTCAATAATTAAATAAATTGTTTTTTATTTAATTATTTTACCTTTCATCCCTCATCTATAGTCAGATGATAATAATTATTATTTGTCTATTTATTGACCTTTTCCATTCTTCTATAATTAAATAATTGTCGAAATTATTTAATTATCTAGTGTCATTCCTTTCCCCCATTAAATAATTAGATTAAATTAATTATTTAATGTCTCATTTCTATTTCTTCCCATTTAATTAAATTGATTTCATAAATCATTTTAATTAAATGCCCATGTTCTCCCTCTTCCAAATAAATAATTTAAAAAGTATATATGTTCCGCTTGTCGAGAGATTCCTTTCTCATGAAATAAATAATTTTATTATTTATTTCTTCCATTATCTCCCTCCATTATCTCATTTTTGAATCTCAATCATCGATCGTCTCTAGGCTCTTTCTAATCTTGACCCTTCATTTTGTAACCTCCACTCTTCCATGTTGCATTTCCTCTCGTTCGTCGATCTTGGAATCTTTCTAGAAGCTTGATCTTGACCGTCCGTTCGAATGGCTATCTATAAAAGAATCCTTCCTCCTCCATATTCGATTTAACAACCACCTATCTATGACTTCCATGCTTACTATTTGCAGGTATTTGCACATGTCTACTATGATCGAAGGGAATATTTGAAAAATCATCTTAAGGAGAGATAAGAGGAGTTATTCAACTTCAATATGGGGAGTGTTCTTATTTTAATGTTTCATTTTATTCCTCATTTTGTTTGTTTTCTCTTGTTTAGATTAGATTTTTGGCTTGGATAGTGTTGTGGTTGTCACTAGAATCTAGGCTGGTAGAGATTTCCCATCTTACATTGGTGAACCTGACGTGAAGACAAGTTTTTGCAGGTTTTCATACATATTTTCTTTTGTTTTTGTAGGTTTTCACATGGAACAACACAACTCAGACATGCAGCGATGCAACTGATGAGAAACAACGCAACTGATAAAAGAAATGACACAACTATTAGGAGGGAATCCAAATTCAAAATAATAACACATTCATGACATACAATGACGCATCTATGGGCAAGAGTCTGAATTTAAAATCACAATGCAACTGATATGAAATGACGCAATATAGTGACACAATTGAAGTTGAACGATGCAATCGCCTGTTAGGTATAAAAAAATTATGTTTTCAATTTTCTTTGAATTTTCCTTTTGGGATTTCAGTAGATTAGGGTTTTTTGTGTGCTAATCATCTCTTTTCACCATGTGGCTTTGGATTTTAGGAGTTTTCAAAAGTGTTTCTTTAGAAAAAAATTGAGCCTTTCATCATTTACTTTAAGGATAATCAATTTTTGCTTTGTTTTCTTTCAACAAATACAACTTGCATTGAATTATAAGGATAAAATGAACATGCATTTTTCATTCATAAGGGTTTAAAATGAACAACAAAATGTATATTACACTCATGAGTTTTAAAATGAACATGCATCACATGTCATTGACCTAAAAATAATCCAAGTGCTTATTTCATCATAAGAAAAGGTGAAAATTAGAGTGATTTTTGTGTCTTATGGTTTGCATTTTGTCATTGGATGCATATGCTCTCCTCTTGTGCCACGTGGTGATCTTGAGGATCAAAAATACTCCATTGAAACTTGTACAACTACCCACACTTTTGGATTTAGAATTAAAATGAATCCCATGTGAGTGTGAGGCAAAGGCATTGTGTATGCTCTCTTCTTACACCTCATGTGATCTGGGAGATCAAAAACAACGTACTTCCTAACTTTTGTATACCTTTTAGAGGGCCTTCCATCTCGCTTCAAAAGATGGGAATGACCCAAGCAGTAATAAAGCTAAGGCTAAGCTACTTTCGAACTGCTATATAAAAAATGTGTTTGTGACGAAATTCATAAGCAACAAGTGTGGATGTGTCATACAGACAAGTGTCACCCCTAGTATCTACATGACATGTCAAAATACTTTCTTAGGAAGGGACTGGGAGGCCTATTGATTGAAATAATCTTGAGCTATCTTGCCACATGTATGGCCACCTTGAACGAAAGCCCTTGCTAAGAACCAATTGTTTTAGTTGCCAAAATCCCTTTCACTTGCTAGCATAGGAACGGTCATTTTGAAGCCACCCCACGTTTTCACCATTCATGTGTAGAGGTAGAAACTCCTCTTTGAAGAATTGAGACTTGGTGTGCTTGAGAATTGTGTGCCATATAAGAAGGAACCAATTCCACCAAGCCTCTAGTTGTCTGCCTTGTTTGGTTGGCTGGAGAAATCCAAGTGGGGATCTAGCGAGTGGTATCTTTTTCAAGCCTAGGATTGTGCATGTTGTCTATGAGTGTCATTATTCACATTAAAACCAAACTTTTTCACACTCCAAATTAGACCAAAATAAGAGTTTGTGACTGTATTCTATATTTTCCAAATTTCATCTCACAAAATTTCCTCAAGCTCAATCAAAAACCCATTCGAAAACCAAGTCAAAACATCAAAATTGCAAAATCAACATTTTGTGAACCACAACTGCTTGAAACAGGCCTGTAATTACAATTTTGTGTCACATCTATTACCATATAATTGTAACTGACATACTTCACTACATCTTCCATAAATAGATCCACAAATGTTAAATTGAATCACAACTGCTCATCAAAAACCTACAACCTGAAATGATGCATCTAAGAAAAAAAGTGACGCAATTTCCTAATAACCAAAATTTCACAAAATCCTTGTCTAAAACTAATCCAATTTATTTTTATAGTGAACTTGTTATCCAAATCAGAGACTTGTAAAGTTTACCAGTCCATTCCAACATTTTCTTTTAGGATTACATTGCATTTTAGGTTGCTTGTTTCATCCTTTTTCCTTACATACATTTATTCTAGACTTTAGGTTGCATTTATCCTTTCAAATTTCAAACATAGGAAGATTATTAAGTTTTTGGACAGTCCATGGTTGCTTATCCAATTTTTGACTGACCTTCATCTTTCATTTTACCAACCTTTGTCATTGTCATCTTGGTCAAATTTGAGTCTCAAACTTGTGTCCTGGTTTAGACTCACCTTGTCAAAACTATCATCTTGATTATCACAAAGGTCAATGACATTTGGGTAACTTGTTATCTTAGACCTACAGTAGCTTGGTTACCATCTTTTATCTTAAATTTTGGGATTTATATCCTTAGTGTCATCTTTCTAGTGTCATATCATACTCTTTGACCATAGCTTCATTATCATCCTATCAATCTTTAGTCTTGGACTTAAATTGCGCTTTCACTTTGCATTCTTATATCCCAAAAACACAAAAACATAGTTTAATTTCATCTGATCCTTAGTTGCATCACTACCCTTGATCATTAATTTAGCATCATTTAGTCTCCATATCATTGTCCTCCATTAATTAGTCTACCTTTGGTATCCTTTGCAATCCATTAGTTTCATTTAGCTTCATCCTTTGGTCATCATTATCCTTGCATGATCACCTTGCATCCTTATAACAAAAAAATTCCCAAAAAATCATAGTTTAGCTTCATTATCACCTTACATTACCTTCCCAACTTGCAAGTCTTACATGGTTGAAACAATGTCACAAACTAAAAGAATGGACATGGATTCCTTAAATGATCCATTTTCTAGTCCATGCCATGACACCAACTTTGGATTAAACTCAAATCAATCTACTCCACAAAGAGAAACACCACAAAGAGACCCTACATTGGACAATCTAAGTCTAGATGAATTCAACAAAAAAATGACACCCAAAGAGATTGAAAGAGCTTACCAAGATCCAAGGATTTTATGCATGGTTGATGAGCTTGTTAGTGCTAATCCCAATAGATTCTTCTATGCACTAGCCAAAAATGGTGCTAAACTCCGTCAAGGCTTTGATGTCTCAACCATTGTAGAGGGAGATACTCAAAATCCATTTACATTAGGGATGCCATATTCACAACAAATGTCAACTATACCACTTGGGACAACAACACACATGGAAACCACTACCACAAATATCCCTAGTATCTCTGCACTTGGAAACAAGATGACTCATGTGACAACACAAGGAAAAAAAATCACATTTGGAAGCTCATCAAATTCCATGGGTAAGACCTTCACGAATCCTCTTTTTCAAAACACAAACCAAGGTCCTACATCACAAGGTCCCACACCTATATTTCAGCAAACAAACCAAGGTCCCACACCTTTACTTCACAATACAAACCAAGGTCCCATGCCAACACCTCAAAACATGAATCAAGGTCCATCATTCCAATTCCAAAGCACAACCTCATCAAATCAAAATCAACCAAATAAATCTAGGAGAATTCACAATTTCCCAAGAAGAATACCAAACCAAAACACCAACAAAGGGCCCACTCCTAAATTACAAGGACCTACATTCTCAAACATTAATCAAGGACCTACCCCATAATTTCAAGGACCTACTCCATCCTACCAAAATACCAATCAAGGACCAACCTTTCAAATCCAAGGAACAAATCAAGGGCCCACATCACAATTTAAAAACACCATACCAAATACAAACATGACCTTTGGGACCAATCTAAATTCCAATTTCACTCCAAATCTAACCAATACCAATACAACATTTACACATCAACAAGGTAAACAAGGACTCATGCCACAAAATGCCAATTCACATCCAAATCCAACATATGATCTCAACACCAATGTCATAACACCAAATCAAACCAACACAACACCATCTCTTGTGGACACCTTGATGCAACAGAGACAAGCTATCCAACAACAAATGACAAACATGCAATTGGGAACCAACAAGAAAACGTATTCCATGGAGGAATTGTGCCCCTATCCATTCGACATAAATCTATACATGCCACCCTTTCCCCCTCACTTCATGACACCGACTTTACCCAAGTACAAAGGGAAAGGAGATCTAATAGAACACATACGAGAATTCAATACATCATGTATGGAATTTGCATATGATCCCACCTATTTAATGAGACTATTCCCACAAAGTCTCATGAGGCCAGCCTTGGATTGGTTTGCACATCTTCCTTTAGGTATTAGAACATGGGTTGAGTTGGTTGATAAATTCATTAATCACTTTACATTTAACATTGAAAGTGATGTAACCCTCGCAACATTATGCACTACTAAACAATAAGAAGGGGAGTCACTTACCTCATTTTATCAAAGATGGTGAAGTCTAGCTAGCAAGTTCCCTTGTCACATTCTTGAGAAACAACTAGTCACCATGTTTGTAGAAAACCTTAATGGATAAATGATGAGTTGACTTCAAATCCAATGTTGTACAACATTTGATGAAATCCTTGAGAAAGGTGTCCTTATTGAAAAATGTCTTGTTGCAAAAGGACTAGTCAAGGTACACAAAGATACCCCAAATCCCAATAATGACAAAAGAAAATATTGGTCCTGAAACAAGAATGTCACTAATGATGGAGTTGTCGATGCTAAAGTGATAAACAAAGGTCCTACCATTTATCTCAAAGGTCCCTCGACTTCAAACACATCAAACACATCAAATACCCAAACACAAGATCAAGGTTAGACATTGAACACAATCCAAAACAACCAACAATGCAGAGGTCCTCCCCACGCCAAGAGAACATACACCCAATTGGGTGAACCCTTTGAATCAATCCTAAAAACACTCTTGCAATCCAATGTCATCCAACTACCAGATATCAAAAACTATGAACCTTCATTGATCAAACCCGATAGGTGGAAAGAAGATGAATATTGTGAATATCACTGTGGAAAGGGACATAAAGCACTTGGATGTTGGACACTCAAAAATTTCATTCAAGACCTCATTGAAAAAGGAATCATTTCCATAGACAATAAGGCAAGACAAATGTTGACCATACCATATTTAAAACTCCTTTGCAATATCATGACAAAGGAAAAGCCTCCAATTTAGGGAACAACAATAATGCCAATTATGTCGTCATCGAACATGATTATAGCACTATTATCCTTAATTTAAGACCCTTTGACAATCACATTACCACCATTACCAAAAATAAGAAAGGTTCAAAGTGTGTTGTCACCACTCGCAGAGCCAAGGTCACTCTTCCAACACCTCCTTCCAATCCACAACCAAAATGCCAACATAATCTCCTAGACCAGCTAGGGAAGACTCCCATATAGATTTCCATCTTGGAACTCCTTTGCATATCACCTCAACATAGAGCTATCCTTGATAAAGCCTTACAAGAAGCATATGTACCTACCAATCTAGATGTTAATGAATTTTAGGCCATGGTTGGATACCTAGCTATGTCGCATCATGTCACCTTTTTTGAACAAGACTTTTCCATACAAAAAATAGATCATAACAATGCCCTACACCTTAAAGTTTATGTTAATAAACATAAGATCAGACGAGTCCTAGTAGATAGTGGAGCAAGTCTGAACTTTTTCTCATTAAAATTGGTGAAAGCATTGGGATACTCTAAGAAATGCATTGACCAAACTAAGAAAATTGTGATCAAAGCTTATGATGATGTTGAGCGCTCATCTAAAGGAGTAATTTTTCTTCCCATAAGAGTTGGTCCAACAATAGAGAACACAATGTTTCATGTCTTGGATCTAGATTTACACTACAACCTTCTCCTTGGCTGCCCATGCATTCATGCCATGAAGGCTATCCCATCCACATACCACCAATGCCTCAAGTTCCCACATAATGGCACTCAAATTACTAGTCCTGACGATCTTGATCCCTTTCAGTATTGCACTAACCTAAAAGGAACCGTTGAACGTCAAGTGCCCATAAATCGAGAGGCCTCATCTTCCACTTCATCACACTACATTGATCCATCTACCCTCATCAAATCATCCACTCCATTCACCCCACCATCCAAACTCAAAATCTAGATTCAAGACAAAGGATGCAGAGAATACAACATAAAAAGTCTCTTTTGCATTGGAAAGCTACCTAAATCACCAAAGTCTTACAGAAAACTGCATCCTATATAGCCTAAGGTTATCATCCATAATCCCCCAACCATTTTCACTAAATGGGGGGAATTAGCTAAATAATCTCTAGTTGACCACATTGACACATGGTTGTATAAAGAAGAGGAGGAAACAAAACCTAAGGAGTTACCAATCAAATGATATCCAAAAGGTTTCCTTTTAATGAAGCAATAAGGATATGATGGACACAGTGGCCTTGGTCTACACAAAAATGGGATATCTAAACCTTTATTGCCTCCTAGATTACCAAAACATGTTGGGTTAGGGTATGTTCCATCAAAACTGAGTCCTCCAAGTACTAAGTTGACCTTGACTAAGGTTGTTGATGCTTCAGATGAGGCCGAGACATCCAAGGAATCTTACAAATTTGAAGCCAATTATAATGAGTATGAATAGGATTCTTTATCCTCAAATATTGACCTTGACCTTGATGAAATATTTAAACAACCTGGCGAGCCTACCCTTGAAGAAAGATTCAATCAAATGTTTATAGTTGGTTCCCCACAAAACCCATCAAATCCCCACCAAAGGATCTCCCTTCAAATAGAAGCTTGGATTGAAACCTTTTGGGAACCCGATAACTCTACTTCCATCTTTAACTTATCTGCCCATACCATGACCCTTGACAACACTGATGATGGCTTACCCCTCAGCTATCCCCAACTCATATATTGGGATCAACAAGAACCACCGAGTTTAGACACATTCGAGAACAACAAAGCAATTTTTGAGTTCATGGGACTTCGTGAAGGAATACCGAGCGGGGATCATAAGGTTGGCTTCATCATAAAACTCAATTGTGCAGCACACTTTGGTGAGGCTATCCTATCCTCTAGTCGCAAAAGTGAAAATTCAAAATTCAAAATAAAAATAATAGGTCTTCAGGTGAAAACTGAAAGGCACCTACTAACTGTGAAAAAGTAAAAATAAAGGACATATCCAAAGGTGAAAACCTCTCTGAGGAACCTGAGGATGGAGGACTAGATAGTATCCCTATAGACTGAGAGAGATCACCATTTCTTATAGAAGAAACAAAAGAAGTGAACATTGGGACACAATATAACTCCAGAATCATATTGCTTGCAACATCTTTGACCACTAAGGAAAGGCCTGAGTTTACAACATTATTTTTCAGAAAGAAAAGTTAACTTTGCATGGACATATGTTTATATGCCTGGGTTGGACCCCAAACTTTTTTTATATTACTTTCCATTACTACCAAATTCCAAACCATACAAATAGAAGCTAAGGAAAATGCATTTGTAGATTGCACTCCTGGTGAAGGTGGAACTAAAGAAAATCTTGGATGTTGGATTCATACGCTCTATTGATTATGCAGATTGTATATCTAATCTTGTTCTTGTTACGAAACCGAATGGGAAAATCAAAGTATGCACGGACTTTAGAGATCTTAACAAGGCTTTTCCTAAAGATGATTTCCCCTTACCAAATATTGACATCATAGTTGATCTCACCATCGGATATGAAATGCTATCACTTATGGACAAATTCTTGAGTTACAATCAAATAAGAATTGATCCTGAAGACCAACCAAAGATAGCCTTCACATGTGCTTGGGAAACTTCTATTGGAACGTTATGCCATTTGGACTTTAAAATGTTGGAGCTACATATCAGAGAACCATGACTACCATTTTTCATGATTACATGCATGTCCTTATGGAGGATTATGCTGATGACCTCTCAAAATATCTAGAATGAAGTGGTCACCTAGGAGCCTTGCATAAGATTTTCACATGACTTGAAAAGTACAAAATCGGGTTAAATCCAAAGAAATATGTTTTCAGGTTCCAATCAGGCAAGCTCCTAGGATACATTGCCTCCCACAAAGGAATAGAGGTTGATCTCGCAAAAGTAAAAGCTATCTTGGACATGCCACCACCAACCAATATCAATTAGTTAAGTACTCTACAAGGGAGACTACAATCAATTTGTAGGTTCATTTCTCAACTAGAAGATAAGATTCACCCATTCTAGCACCTGTTACGAAAAGGAATTCCATTCAATTGGATAGAGAAATTTCAGGAAGCATTTGATCAAATCAATAATTATCTATTGACTCCATCAGTTCTTATCAATCCTATTGATGGTATACATTTGATATTGTACATGATAGCAACTACATCAGCATTGGGGGCATTGTTAGCACAAAATTATAATGATGGTAAAGAACAAGTGCTCTATTATATCATTCGCACTTTGGTCAAATATGAGTTAAAATACAACCCTATTGAACAAGCCTGCCTAGAATTTGTATTTACATCCTATAAATTGAGACATTACATGTTGAACCATAAGACAAAGTTGATAGCCAAAATTGATCCTCTAAAGTATCTTCTCAATAAATCAGCTCTGACAAGAATATTAGCTAAGTGGGTAATGATCTTAAATGAATATGATACTGAGTATGTTGACCAAAAAGTAATAAAAGGACAAGTGATAGTTGATCAACTCGCAGATGCACAATTAAAGGTAGACCATCCTTTGATATCCGACTTTCTAGATGAATCAATCTTTGTCATAGAAACACCAACATGGAAATTGTACTTCAATGGATCTTAGACAAGTCATGGTTCAAGAGCTGGTATTTTATTCATTACACCTCAAGGGGACTCCATTCCTAAATCATTTCAAATAGCATTTATATGCACTAATAACATAGAAAAGTATGAAGCATTATTGATAGGACTTTGAATGGCAATAAAATGGAAAATCAAGGATCTTCAAGTTTATGGTGATTCCCAGTTAGTGATCAAGCAAGTCAATGATGATTATGATACCAAGGATGAGAAATTGATTCCCTATAAGTGCATGGTTGATAGTTTTAGGTTGTACTTTGAAGCTATTACCTTTGAGTAGATACTGAGAATCTAGAACAAGGCAGTTGATGCAATGGCAATAATTGGATATCTCTTGCACTTTCCTAACAATGCCTCGCAGTATGAGTTCTTGGTAGAACAATTGTTGGTCCTTGCATTCGATGTCCCTAAAACTAAACTTGTGTGTGAACTTGTTGGTCTTGAATCTCCTTGGTACAAAGACATTTACAAATATTTGCATGACCAAATTATCCCTCTTGACTTGTCCTCCAACCAACGCAAAACCTTTATCTGACAAGCCTCCAAGTATGCCATCATCGGAGATACCCTTTACCGCCACACTCTAGATAGCACCCTCCTCCAATGTCTTGACTCAAATGAAGCACAAGTGACCTTACAAGAGGTTCATCATGATATACATGGAGCTCACTCTATTGTTCCTACCTTAACTAAAAAGCTCATGAGGATGGGATATTATTGGCCTACACTAGAACATGATGCTTATCACTTTGTGAAGAGATGTCACCAATGTCAAATTCATGGATATCTAATACATGCACCAACTCAAGAATTACAACCCTCACATCACCATGCCATTCTCTCAATGGGGACTCGACATCATTGGAAATATCCATCCCACTTCTACAAATGGACATAAGTTTGTCCTTGTTGCTACATAATACTTTACCAAATGGCTCGAAGCCATCCACATGACCTACATTACTGGAAAGAAAACATCCAAATTCATCTTGAATTACATCATATGTCACTATTGTATCGTGTGGTCCATCATTATAGACAATGGTCACCCATTTAAAAATCAAGATGTCCATGAGCTTTGTGAAAATTTTCATATCCAACACCATTTTTCTACCCTGTATTACCCCCAAGGTAATGGTCAAGCTGAGGCATCTAATAAGGCTATCCTTAAAATCTTAAAGAAGACTATCGATGACGCTAGCCATGACTGGCATCTCCAACTCAATCCTACTTTATGGGCCTACCATACTAGTGTTCACACCCCTACAAGAGCCACTCCATATTCCCTTATCTATGGATTTGAGGCCATACTTCCTATTGAGGTTGAGTTACCATCCTTGAGGATATCTATGCAAGGATTGATTGATCAAGAATAATACCATGTATCCCATCTACATGAGCTAGAGTTATTGGATGAAAAGAGACATAATGCTTTGACACATTTGCAAGCATATCAGAACCACTTTCAACGTAGCAACAAGAAGAAGGTTCGACCTAGAAGCTTTAAAATTGGTGACTTAGTCCTGAAATAAAATATGAAGAATCAGATAGATAGAGAAAAGCCTAGAAAGTTTGAACCTAATTGGTTGGGCCCTTATATCATCACAACAACATATGGATCTAGTGCTTATCAGCTCTCTACTCCTAAAGGTGAACCATTTCCTAAACCCATCAATAGCATGCACCTTCATAAATATTACACTTAATTCTTAGAGTATCCCTTCAAAAAGTCAAAAAATAAAAAAAAATAGTCACCCTGATGAAAACCTGGTAAACAGGCATCTTGGTGACAACAAAAAAATGGAAAAAATTAAAAAAATAGTAAAGAGAAATAATTCATCCAAAAGTGTAAACCACTTCGGTGGTGCTTTGGATAAATACCATGGTGAAAACCTAGCAAAAAGGTATCATGTGTAGTCAGTCCATTCTCCTTTGTCTACTATCACTCCACCTAGTCTTCCATCCTCCACTCATCCATTCACACCTATCATTTGTCCATAATAAAGCTTTGTCATCCTTACCATGGCGTAAGAACAACCAACATTTAGTATCCTTTTCCTTCATGATCATCCTTTGCATTTGTCTACTACTTCCCCTCGTGCATAATAAGTTGGTCCTATACCTAACTGGGGGAAATTCCTTGGATTGCATCTTCATGGGATCCGACGCATGGTATCAACCTTTTTAAACCTTCAAAATCCAAAAAAAAATCATAAAACATAAAAATCCAAAACAATCATAAAACCTTCAAAATCCAAAAAATCATAAAACACCAAAATCCAAAAAACATCAAAAACTTCCAAAAATAGAGTCTGATTCTGAGTCTGAGTCAATTTGTGCTAGAATAGCCGAACTACATTGTCTTTGTGCATTTTCTACATAGGAAAGGCCCATCAATCAATGGGTCCCTGAGACATTAGGTCAGTCCTTTTAGGTTTGCTCAAATAAAATCACGACTCAGTCCTTTTTCAAACAAGGTCAAGTTATATCAAACTACGAGGTCTCTACGTGTATAATGTAGGAAAGGCCATCAATTGATGAGTAGGTTAGTCCTTTAGGGTTTTTCGAGTCTGGTCGTGTTCTTTGACTGCAAGCAATCATTATTCAAACTAAACCATGAATCAATAGAAAAACATATCCAACAAACCTTTAATCTTAAATCAATCAGTTATCCTATTAAATCATTGGTCTTATATCGAAATGGGGCACTATGTCATTTCTCTCATTTGGTCTTATCACTTGTCTTCTATCAGGATGTGTCCTTCTTGATATTAGACATTATATTTGGTCAATCTTGTCATTCACCTTAAGCAAGATATGTCTTTCTTGTAGCTAGGTGTTTATCACAATGGTCAATTGGTCAACTTTATTAGATGTGTTCCTTTCCTTAAATATGATATGTCTTTCCTAAAGTTAGGCGTCATCATATCGATCAATCATATCAATCAAACATATCAATCAAACCTTATTGAATCCATTCATGTTTTTCATTTGGTCAATTCAATCTTGTCATCTTGGTCAATTAATCTTGTCTTATACAGGATGTGTCTTTCCCAAAACCAAGCATAATCAATCACATCAATTAATCAACCTTTGTTAATCAACTTTGGTCAAACAATCAATCAAATCAGTCATCTTAATCATCCTGAAACTAAACCTAATCAATCATATCAATCCTATCAGCAAACATTATCTCTTTGGCAAACACTTTGTTGGTATGAAGTTTTCTTATCTTTTTGATTGGTTTTTGGTCATGTTACTATGCACCTCAAGGATGTCCCATGAAGTATTTAGAGTGATGATGGATCATGATCTATTTTCTTTTCTTGTTATTTGTGGTTTGTCTTGACAAAAATACTGGGGCAATTGGGTCCTTAGTATGAGTCAGGGCATTCCTTATCTTTTTTACTATTTTTCTTTTGCAAGTGGTAACATTGCACACCTTGGTCTATGTCATATCATGGTGTTTGTGATCCATTTTCCATAATTTTTACCACCCAATGATGATAAACATGCAAGTTGGCATCTATAAAGCAAGAATGTCCATCCCTTTTCATTTGACTAATTCCACGCTAATATCCATCTTTTTTGTACTAACATCCATCTTCTCCACACTAACATCTTCCATCCACAATCATCCTAATGTCTCGCAAGCTGAATTCTTCTCCTGTCAGTGCATCAAAGTGGCTTTCCAGAATAATTTCTCAAAATTTCTCAAAATTTGAAAAAATTATGAGGGAGCATAGGTCTATCCCACCTTCACCAGGGCACATTGGGGCATGATCTAAACCTAATTTTCTTCTTTATTCTTTGACACAACGTGATGAACTGCATTATGTCAAATAGGGGCAAAATGTAGACACTAAAAAATGTCTTAGTCTGCGAGCATCATTTTTCTTGGTCTTCATCTCTGCATAATTAAATAATTTTAATTATTTAATTATTCTTGATCACATTCCTCTATTAATTAAATATTTTTTAATTATTTAATTAATTCACTTCTTGACCTTTACTCTATTGTGATCAATTTAATAAATTTAATTATGTCACTAACACCCCCTTTCGTCAATAACTAAATAATTATTATTTATATAATTATTTTTCCTTTCATCCCTCATGACAGGTTGTCGCAAGGTCCTAACACTTTAGTTAGAAATATATCAATTATATCAACTGAGGAGTATTCAAAGGATGTATGCAATAGGGGATTTCTTGTCCATCTCTCTTAGATTTTCTGAATGTTTAAAATGGTTGTAAATAGGAATTAAACTAGAAAGCATGAAGTTGTTTAAGCTAGAAAGCATGAAATTCTTATTCTAGAAAGCATGTAAATTACCTAGGAATTAACACTTGTAGTTAAACTGTGAAATTCAAATGAAAGCAACTAACAACTAATGACTAACTACTAACATAAAATATATTTATTGACTTGTAACTAACAACAAGAGTGAGTGCTCCAAAATTTCCAAATGAATCGGATCTTTAAGATTATAAACTTAAAACTACGACCTACAGGAGTACATAACAAATCTTGACACAAAATTACATTCATCCAAATTCAACATGTACAAAATAAAAGTAACAGTATTAACAAGAGAAATACTTATCCACTCTATGAGATCCCTAAAGTAGCCAACTCTCAAGTGTTCCTACGATTAACTCAGATCACATGTGGTACTTTCGCATCTTCAAAAGAAATCCATTCATGGTACTTTCATTACACAAAATTATTGACTCGGAATAAGATTGGTAATATTTATTTTATTCATAACATAAAAGTGTAACACAGAGACATAGTTCAAAGCATATCATAACAACATAACAGTGCTTTTGGCGGTTACACATATATACTACTTACAAAATCCTGAATTTTGGATGGCAGTAAATCACCATTGAAAAAGTCTTTAATAGAATTACAACTGACAAACTTAACATATGTTCATGACTTAAAAATGTAATAAAGGCTCGGAGTGGAGTCGTAAAGTCTTAAACAAAAATTTTAAAGGAAATCTTTAAAGGAGATTGTTGCACTTTGCATGCCTAAATTTCTAGCACCTAAACTTCCGCGCTTTAACTCCAACTGCTTGAAATCTGCTCAAAGTCCACTTCATTCTTCGGTCGTGCAAAAGTCTTGTACAATGACTTGAAATCTAACCATTAAATCAACATTAGTTAGCTAATTTCAATCGATTTGAGAAATAAAGATTTATACATCATTTTATAAAAATTGGATAATTATTGATCCTAAAAATAAACCATTAGTAGGGATAAAGTGGTTGGTAAGAACAAAGGAGGATATTTAACTTTATTATAATCATGAGGTTATTTATACCTCATCACCTCGTCTATAGTCAGATGATAATGATTATTATTTGTCTATTTATTGACCTTTTTCGTTCTTCTTTAATTAAATAACTATCGAAACTATTTAATTATCTAGTGCCATTCCTTTCCCCCATTAAATAATTAACCCAAATTAATTATTTAATGTCTCATTTCTATTTCTTCCCATTTAATTAAATTGATTTCATAAATCATTTTAATTAAATGCCCATGTTCTCCCTCTTCCAAATAAATAATTTAAAAATTATTTATGCTCCACTTGTCTAGAGATTTCTTTCTCATGAAATAAATAATTTTATTATTTATTTCTTCCATTATCTCCCTCCACTATCTCATTTTTGAAACTCAGAAGTCAATCGTCTCTAGGCTCTTTCTAATCTTGACCCTTCATTTTGTAACCTCCACTCTTCTGTGTTGCATGTCCTCTCATCTGTCGATCTTGGAATCTTTCTAGAAGCTTGATCTTGACCATCTATTTGAATGGTTGTCTATAAAAGAAGCCTTCCTCCTCCATTTTCAATTTAACAACCACTTATCTCTGACTTTCATGCTTACTATTTGCACATGTCTACTATGATCTGAGGGCATATTTGCAAAAGTAGCTTGACGAGAGACAAGAGAAGTAATTCAACTTCAATATGGGGAATGCTCTTATTTGAATGTTTCATTTTATTCCTCATTTTGTTTTTTTTCCCTTGTTTAGATTGGATTTCTAGCTTGGATAGTGTTGTGGTTGTCACTAGAATCTAGGTTGGTAGATATTTTCCATCTTACATCAACAGGTCTATGAAGAGATTGTTGGAAGTTTGTAATGATGCTTTGATTAGTTGCATTGTGTTGTCATTAGTAGTATCACTGATGTCAACCTCTAGCGTTTCTTTGATGAGCATGTGTTGATGATGTTCAACCTCTTGTGTGGTTGATTTGTTGAGAAGGTGTTCTAGATGATGAGAATGTGTTTATGGTGTTTGGTTTTCAAGTGCTTTTGAAAAAATATGAATAAAAGAGGAAACAATGTGGTGAAGAGTGTTCAGTGTGATAAAGTGTTGTTTATTTTTTTGCTTCGCATTTCTTCATGGTTGAAGATCTTCTTGTGTAGTTCAGATATGTTGATCATAGTCATTCAATGGTGTTATATCTAGAATTTCTTGTCCTGGATCGTTGTGAAGAGAAATTTGTGTTCACCAGTGTGTGAACTATGTATTGCAGTGGTGTCTAGGAGAATTGATCTTTCTTTGCATTTCTTCATAGTGTGGTTTCTAGTCTTGTGGATTTGAGGGTGTGCTCATATTGCTCATATCTATCTTCAATTTGAGTTGTTCAAATTTTGGTGCTCTACAATGTTGGATTCATGCGTTACAGTATGAGGAAAGTTAACTAGGTATATAGGATGAGTATGTCCTTCACGTGAAAGTTGTTACAAAGGAATTTATTGGATTTCAAGGTGTTTATGGAATATTCCAGATTGTGTTCAAGTGATGTATTTTCCATGAATTGTCTTTAGATCTAAGGAAGTGTGTACTTGAATGTTCAATGGTGTTTACACAGGTTCAATCAACCTTGGTTGTTTACATTAATTACAGATATGCTTTGGTTTTTGTGGAAGCATGGTGTGGCATGTATGAGTGGATTTAGGTATGAGCTAAGGTCTGGTGTGGTTTTCTTTCATTCCTTTCCATCATGGGAATGCTTAGTGCTAACCTAATTTGAATTTGCATAGTTGAGGTGCTTAGTCGACCTTAATTATTTTCAAGGTTGAGGATGGTATAAATAAGTGTTAAGTTGATGAAGAATTAAGGTGTGAAAAGTGTGATGTGAAGTGCAGAGTTGTGAAGTGCGAAATGAAAAGTGAGCTTTAATGTGTTAAACTACTAGAAGCAGTGAGCAAAAGGTGTCTACATTCTTTAGAGAGGTTGCAAATGTACTGGTCATGCTATGGTGGATCTTTCTATTGCTTTGAGATGGATTTATCATTGTAGCATTCTTCTTTCTTCATTTTTGTAATCTAGTAGTGATCCCTTCTTTTCTTTTGGGCAGTGAGCCCTTTGATAGTGAGCCTATTGTATTCGGTGTTGTAATTACTTTATATTATGACCTAATCCTCACCGTGGTTTTTCCCTTCTTGGGTTTTCCATGTAAATATGGTGTTCTCATGTGTTTGGATGTGTTTGCATTACTATTTCTCATGTTTACATTTTGCTAATGCATGATAAGGATTTAATGGTTGTTAAGGGTTTAAGGACTAATGTAGATCTGAATGTCAATAATGGTTTTGATGTTTTAATGTACAACTGATTCACCTTCCCTCTCAGTTGTCTTGTGCATTCAACAATTGGTATCAGATCAAGCTTCCTTGGAAGAAAGCTTAACTGCTTTAGGTAGATCTGGGATGGCACAAGAGTCTCCTTTATTTGATGGATCTGATTATGCATTATGGAAGACCATGATGGAATTTTTCCTTATCTCTCTAGGGTTTGGAGTTTGGAAATCTGTTGAAACTGGATATACAATGCCTACAAATGGTTTGAATACTAATGATGAGATCAAGGCATATGAGAACAATGGGAAATTAATGCATTCTCTTTTGAGTAGTCTTTCTAATATTGAACTTGGTGAAAGTTATGAATCTCAAATATGCTAATGGTATTCAGAAGAAGCTAAAAAGTGTCTATGAAGGAGATGAAAAATTTAAGAAAGATAAGATGTAGAACCTAAAGATCAAGCTTGAAACCCTACGGATGTCAGAGGATAAAGATATTACAAGCTACATGCAGAAAATAGATGAAGTTGTCAATTCCATCAAAGGCCTTGGTGGAAAACTTAAAGAAGATGAGGTGGTAAAGAAGGTACTAAGAACTCTACCTGAATCCTATTGTCATAAAGCTTCTACTATTGAAGAATTTTAGAATTTAGATCAGTATTCTAGAGATCAGTTGCTTGGTACTTTAATTGCTTTTGAATTAAGAGAATTCGGTTCAAGTGATTCAAAGAAAGAGACTGCTTTTAAAGTTGGCAAAGCAAAGAAGAATGAGGAATATGATCTGAATGAATCTGATGACTTGGAAGCACTTTGTGAGGAAATTGAAAAAAGGGCACTAGAAAATACAGAGGTAAGTTACCTTTCAAATGCTTTAACTATGGAAAGATTGGTCACTATGCTTCAAGATGTCCTATCAAAGCTTCAAGAGATAGACCTAAGGAGAATAAAGGTAAATCAATTAAGAAAATTTACTATGTTAGAGAAGATGTTAGTATATTTGATGATGAAGATGATGAATGCTTGTTCATGGTTCTAAATGCTAGAACTAATTTTGCTAACTCTAAGAGATGTATGAAGGAAAGTGCTCCAAAAGTAGGTCATAACATTGGAGGAGCAATGGTGATTGCTTTTCATGTTAGAAAAGAGAAGAAAAACTGGATAATTTGAAAGTGGATGCTCAAATCACATGACAGGTGATAAGAGTAAGTTTGTTAAGCTTGAGAATTTTGAAGGTGGTTTAGTTAAGTTTGGTGATGATACATCTACTAAGATATGTCGCAAAGGTTCAATAAGTTTTAATGGCAAACATAATACAAATGATGTTCTTTATGTTAAGGGTCTACGAAATAACCTTTTGAGTGTAGGACAAATGTGTAGCAAAGGATATAATCTTGTGTTTTAGGACAATGGTTGTGAAATCAAAAAAGGCTCCAGAACTATGGTTGCAGTAGGAAGAAGGACAGATGGAATTGTTTATCAACTTAAGGGTACAAATGGTTAATGCTTTACGATTCAGGTTAATGAAAGTTGGGTATGGCATAGAAGAATGTGTCACATCAATTTTGATAGCCTAGTGAGTATCATTTCAAATCAAGCTATAAGAGATATGCCAAATATTACAAAGCCTATTAATGGTGCCTGGAAGGAATGTTAGATTGGGAAGCAAGATAGAAAGAGTTTCAAAGTCAAAGAACAATCTACTACCCATCCATTGGAGTTGATGCATACATATCTTTTTGGACCTACAATAACAAGAAGTTTTCAAGGTGACAGGTATTTCATTTTGTTGATTAATGATTATTCTAGAATGACTTGGGTTACTTTTCTCAAAGAAAAATTAGAAACTTTAGATAATTTTAAGGAATTCAAAGCTATGGTTGAGAATGGAATTGATATGAAGATCAAATTTTTGAAATCTGATAGAGGTGGAGAGTTCACCTCTACTGAGTTTAACACTTTTTGTGAAAATCATAGAATAAAGAGGCATTTGATAGCTCCTAGGACTCCTCGGGAGAATGTAGTTGTGGAAAGAAAAAATAGCACTATTCAGGAAGTAGCAAGGACAATGATGAAGGAATCAAATCTACCATATGTCTATTGGAGAGAAGAAATTCATACTGCAATTTACATACTTAATAGAGCACAAGCAAGGACAAATAGTTCAAAGACTCCCTATGTGTTGTGGTATGGAAGAACCCCTACTATGAAATATTTTAGAGTGTTTGGAAGCAAATGCTATATCAAAGGAGATGAAGAAAGCTTAGGAAAGTTCAATACAAGATCTGATGAAGGAATATTCCTTGGATATTCTACAAGAAGCAAGGCTTGCCAGTGCTATAATAAGAGGATGAAAAAGATTGTTGAAAGTGTAAGTGTCAAAGTGGATGAAGACATATAAAAGTTCAATGAGGATAGATGGATATGAATTAGATGAGTCCTTTTGTGGAGAAGAAGAGAAAGGTGAAGGTAAGGAAAAAGAAGTGCAAGTTGAAGAGGAAGAAGCTTCAGAAAAGATCCCTAAGACCCCTAAGTATGTACAAAAGAATCATTCAGAAGATTAGATCATTAGTGACAAGAGTAGAGGTGTGTTGACAAGAAGAAAGGCTACTATGATAAAAGAACAAGTAAACTTATGTTTACTTTCCAAATTTGAACCTAAAATAGTGATTGAAGCATGAAAAGTTGAACATTGGATCAAGGCTATGGAGGAATAATTGATGTAGATTGAGAAGAATCAGACTTGGGAACTTGTCCCAGGACTAGCAAACAAGAATGTGATTGGAATTAAGTAGGTGTTTCAAAAAAAATTGAATGAGAGTGGAGAAGTTGTTAGGAATAAGGAAAAACTTGTGTGTAAAGGTTACTCATAGGTGGAAGGAATTTATTTTGAGGAGACATTTGCTCTGGTGGCAAGGATGGAAGCTATTAGGATATTTTTGTCTTTTGTAGCATAGAAATATTTCAAAGTTTATCAGATGGACGTGAAGTCTGCATTCTTGAATGGTGAATTGGAAGAAGTTTACATTGAACAACCAGAAGGCTTTCAATTATTAGATGATCCTAATATGGTTTGTAGATTGAAGAAGACATTATATGGACTCAAGCAAGCTCCTAGAATTTGATATGCAAGATATGATAGGTACTTGTTGTAGCAAGGATTCAATCAAGGTACCATAGATAGTAATATTTACTTTAAGGTTGAAAAAGATCAAATCTTGATTGTGGTTGTGCATGCTGAAAACTGAAAAACTAAATGATTTAACCTATAAATCCAAAATCAAGATTTCAACATATCATCAAAAAAGCCTTTCTTAAATGAAAACACATGCAAAATGAAACTAAGCTATGCAAAACCCAAAACACATGCATTCAAAAGAAAATTAGCTCCATTGTTTTCCTATTCACCATGATCTTGGTTTATGCATTTGATGCTTTTAGATTTTTATGCGCACAAGTGCAACAAGAAGCTATGATGAACGAAAGAGAGGATTGATTGAAATCAAATGTATATGCTTTTTGGTGAGAAGGGAGAGGGATTTTATAGATGAATTCATGGGGTGAATTCAAGTTACGGGAGAGATGTGGGATAAAATATTGAAGTGGAGAAATGCATATTGAAATTAATTAAAATTGATTAAAATGAGAGAAAATGGATTTATGATATAATATATGTTTAGAAGCTTAGAATAAAGTGCATTTTTTAATTAATGTATGAATGATTTAACGAAAATGGATTAAATGATTTTATGAATTTAAATTATTTAATGAAATATGTAAATGGAAAGGTTTGTGTATGAATATTTTAATGATTAATGTACAATGGAGTAATATGAAATGGATAAGTGACTGATTATGCAGATGGATAAATGATTGAATATGTGGATGGATAAATGCTTATAATATGGATAAATGCTTACAAATGCATTGATGAATGAATAGAAGAAAGTATTTAAATGAATTAATTAAACAGATAATAATATCCATTTAATTAATAAACAAAAAATAGGACCAAGTGTCTACATTTTTCCCCTCTTTGATACAATGCAATTTATCGCGTTGTGTCAAAAAAAAATATATGCCCCAGTGAAGGATTGGGAAGGATGACAAGGAGGTAGTGGTATGCCCCCTCAAGAGGACATGCGAGTTCAAAGAACACGAGTGAGCTCTCGAAATGGATGAGAGGACTGAAGATGATAGAGGAAAATAGATAAGGATGATGAAGGAAAAATGAAATGATGAAGGAAATGGATGATGGAAGAAATGATAGATGAAAAAGAGATACGAAGTAAAATGAATGTGATGAAGCCTCTTGTGCATGTCATAGTTATTTATCATCATAGAGTGGTAAAATATGACAAATGGACAACAAATACCATGGTGTGACATAGAACAAGGTGTGCAAGGTCATCCATCTGTAAAATAGATAGTCACAGACAAGGAATGTCCTAACTTATACTTAGGGAAAAGTTGCCCCAATCTTTTTGTCAAGACAAACCACAGACAACAATCAAATAAAAGATGAGTCATGAGACATCGTCTCTCCTCTAAATCCTTCGTGGGACATCCTCGAGGTGGCTAGTAACATGAACGAAGAAAATCCAAAAGACGAGACAAAATAGACCAACAAGTTCAATAGCCATGCAGATTATTTGCCAATAAACATTTTCTAGTGTATTAAGGGATGAAATGAGCGACGGGTGGACTATTTTAACAAGGCTTGGTTTCAGGAGAAGAAACATGCCATATAAGACGTCAAGTCTGGTTTTGATCATGCAACTACCTTTATAAGGAAAATGACAAAGTGTGACAGTGAAAAGGTCTTGTTCTAGGAAGGACATATCCTGTATGAGACCATTTGTTGTGATCGATTTGACTGGTTTGATTGATTTGACAAATGATTGCTTTGACTTGGAGATTTTTGGCTTGCTTGTCATGTTGATTCAGGATTTGTGTTTGAAGTTTAGATGATTATGTTGTGCCTAAGTTGATAGTGTTCAATTTATTTTTACTGACCCAATGAACCCTAAAAGACGGACCTAGGGGGCCTCGGGGGCTCATTGACAAATGGCCTTGCCTACATAGCAATGCATAGAGACCTCGTAGTTCAACATGACCCTTGACTTTGTTTCAATGACAAAGGACTGAATCATGATTTTATTTGATAACACCTAAAGACTGACCTAATGCCTCGAGGGCACATTGATAGATGGCCTTGCCTATGTCCAGTCGCAGAGGCAACATAGTTCGACAATGACAAAGACTGACATGACTAACTCTAACTCTGTTTTGGGATTTTTTGAAAGTTATCTAAATGCTTTTGTGTTTTGACATGTTTTGATTTTTTTGTATTTTTGAAATGTTTTAATTTTTTTGTGTTTTTTGAATGTTTTAATTTTTTTTATCTTTTTGAAGTTTTGATTTTTTTGTCTTTTTGGAATGTTTTGATTTTTTTTGTCTTTTTAATGAATATTTGATTTTTTTTGGATTTTCGAATGTTTTGATCTCTAATTAGAGTGTAGAGTCCACTGAAGGCAGGTTTAGGAAATTTCCTCTAGTCAGGTATAAGACAAACCATTAGGGATGGGACAGAGATGTATTATGGACAAAAGATGAAGGAAGAAAGGGCAGAAGACGTCAACCGCTCGGAAGTCATGATAGAGATGACAAGGCCTGATAATGGATGTCAAATGGGAGATGATGGAGGTAAAGGCATTATTATGAATTAGGGTGGAAGACCAGATAGAGTGATAGTAGATGACGAAGCAAAGACTGACTACACATGGCACCTATTTGCTAGGTTTTCACCATGGTACTTATCCAAAGCACCACTAACGTGGTTTTCACTATTTGGACAAATTTTTCTCTTTACTTTTTTACAAAAAAAAAAAAAAAAAAATTTTCAAGACTTTTTCTCATTTTTTTGTATTTTTCATTTTTTTCTTCTTTTTTTTTAATTTTTTAAGGAATTTTTCTCATTTTTTTGGATTTTTAAGGACTTTTTCTCTCTCTTTTTAAAAATTTTCAGGACTTTTTCCCACTTTTTCCTAGCTCTCTAAAGCTAGGTATAAAACTTGCATAGGTGCAAGCTTTTGATGGGCTCGAACAAAGGTCCCCCTTCAAGCGTGGACAACTAATAAGCGTTGGAACCAAAGGATGCTATTATGGCATATGGACCCAAACAGTTAGGCTCAAATTTATCGGGTTTCTCACATTCTACTTGATTTTTTGAAATTTGCATCAACACTAAGTCACCAATATCAAAATTTCTGACCAAAACCCTTTTGTTGTAACTACGGCAAAGACGATTTTGGTATGCCTATAGATGTGTCAAGGCCTTCTATTTGTGTTCATCAAGCAACTTTAATTCATGCAGTTGGGATATACGATACTCCTTATCATCAATGAGCCCTTTCAAGGAGACCTGTAGGGAGGGGACTTCAACCTCTATAGGAAGGATAGCCTCGATACCGAAGACTAGGGTGAATGGAGTGGCACTGATGGGTGTGTGGATGCTTGTGTGATATGCCCATAGGGCGGGGTTAAGCTAAATGTGCCAGTCACCACCAACATCATTGGAAGTATTTTTAAGAATTTTGATTATGGTCTTATTAGACGCCTCAACTTGGTCAGTACGTTGGGTTCACCATTATGTGCATGCTGAAAACTAAAAAATTGAATGAGTTAACGTATAAATCCAAAATCAATATTTCAACATATCATCAACAAAGCCTTTCTTAAATGAAAACGCATACAAAATGAAACTAAGCTATGCAAAACCCAAAACACATGCATTCAAAATAAAATTAGCTCCATTGTTTTCCTATTCACCGTGATCTTGGTTTATGCATTTGATGCTCTCGCATAAGTTTATGAGCACAAGTGCAACAAGAAGTTGTGATGAACAGAAGAGAGGATTGATCAAAATCGAATGTTTATGATTTTTGGTGAGAAGGGAGAGGGATTTTATAGATAAATTCACAAGGTGAATTAAAGTTATGGGAGAGATGTGGGAAAAAAGATTGAAGTGGAGAAATGCATATTGAAATTACTTAAAATTGATTAAAATGTGATAAAATGGATTTATGATATAATATATGTTTAGAAGCTTAGAATAAAGTGCATTTTCAAATTAATGGATGAATGATTTAATGAAAATGGATTAAATGATTTTATAAATTTAAATTATTTAATGAAATATGTAAATGGATAAAGGTTTGTGTATGAATATTTTGATGATTAATGCAAAATGGAGTAATATGAAATGGATAAGTGATTGATTATGAAGATGGATAAATGATTGACTATGTGGATGGATAAATGCTTATAATATGGATAAATGCTTATAATATGGGAAAATGCTTATAAATGCATTGATGAATGAATAGAAGAAAGTATTTAAATGAATTAATTAAACATATAATAATTTCCATTTAATTAATAGACAAAAAATAGGATGATTGTGAGGACAAATTCTGAGTGTCTACAGTGGTTGTGTATGTTGATGACATAATTTTTGGAGGAAATGAAGCTATGTACAAGAGATTTACAGAACAAATGCAAAATGAGTTTGAAATGTTAATGTTTGGGGAGATGAATTTCTTCCTTGGACTACAAATCAATCAGACAAAAAAAGGTATATTCTTCACAATCAAAATATGTCAAGAAAATGTTGAAGAAGTTTGGAATGGAAGATTCTAAACTGGTATGTACTCGTATGGTTACTGGTTGCAAGTTGAGCAAGAATGATGAATCTCCTAATGTTGATCAGAGCAAGTATAGATCAATGATTGGATGACTGTCATATCTAACTACTACTAGACTAGATATCATGCATGTAGTTTTTCTTGTGGCTAGGTTTCAAGAAGATCCCAAAGAGTCACATGTTGCAATAGTGAAGAGAATATTTAGATACTTGAAGGGCACTCTGGAACACGGCTTGTGGTATCCAAAGGATACTGATTTTTCTCTGAGTGCTTATACAAATGTAGATTATGCAAGTTGTGTGGATAACAAAAAAGTACAAGTGATGGTTCCCTCTTTCTTGGAAATAGGTTGGTGTCTTGGCTAAGTAAGAAGCAAGATTCAGTGTCATTATCTACTGCATAGGTAGAATACATTGTTGCAACATCATGTTGCACTTAGGTGTTGTGGATGAAGCAAACTTTAAAGGATATTAGAGTGGTATATGATTAACCTATTTCTATGTTTTGTGATAACACAAGTGCTATCAACATTTCAAAGAATCTGGCAATGCATTCAAGAAAAAAACATATCTCAATCATGTATCACTTTTTGAGATAGAAGGTTGCAGAGAATGAGGTGAAGCTAGAGTATGTGCCTACAAAGGATCAAGTTGCAAATATCTTCACTAAGGCTCTTCCTAAGGATACTTTTGAGTATCTCTAGGAGAAATCGGGGGTTATTGCCCCTCCTTATTTCAACTAGATTCATAAGGATATGCATTAGTCGAATGAATTTCAAGATTCATTCCTTATTTTGGACTGGTGTTGGTGGCTACCTCTCAGGGGAGTATGTAGTAGCATTGTTGGTTGTTACAATCAAGGGGAGTAAGTATTTTCATTGTATGGTATGAGTAGTATTTGTTGATTGGTGCAGTATGTTGTGCAGTCCTAAGGGGGAGTGTGCAAAAAAAGTGTGAAGAAAATAGAGTGCAATAAAAGGAAAGGTAGTTGCAGAGAAGTTGTTGTCCCTTATAGGTTACCTTTGTGGGAGAGAGAGTATGTGTGATTTATTTCAAAGGAGGAGAGAGTTAACTAAAAAAACTTATAAAGTAAGGATGAGAGAAGTCGTGTATTGGAAAGTATATTGTTGTGTAAGGGGGAGCAATGTGCACTGTGGTACAGTACATGTGTTGGTGATCAAAGCTATTGTTATTAATGTTTTTGTTGTTGATGGTTTTTTTCATGTGTTTCCATCAATGAAAAAGGGGGAGATTATTGGAAGTATGAGTAGCTTGTGTTTTGTCATTGATGTCAACAATTCTAAGTTTTTGCATTAATGTCAACAGGTCTATGAAGAGATTGTTAGAAGTTTGTAATGATGCTTTGATTAGCTGCATTATGTTGTCATTAGTAGTATCACTGATGTCAACCTCTAGTATTTCTTTGATGAGCATGTGTTGATCATGTTCAACCTCTTGTGTGGTTGAGTTTCTATGAAGGTGTTCCAGATGATGAGAATGTGTTTATATGGTGCTTGGTTTCCAAGTGCTTTTTAGAAAATTTGAATAAAAGAGGAAACAATGTGGTGAAGAGTATTCAGTGTGACAAAGTGGTGCAGTGTTTTTCTCCACATTTCTTCATGGTTGAAGATATTCTTGTGCAGTTCACATATGTTGATCAAAGGCATTTAGTGTTGTTATATCCATAATTTAATGTTCTGGATCATTGTGCAAAGAAATTTGTGTTCACTAATGTGTGAACTATGTATTGTAGTGGTTTCTAGGAGAAATGGTCTTGCTCTACATTTCTCTACAATGTGGTTTCTAGTCTTATGAATTTGAGGGTGTGCTCACATTGCTCATATCTATCTTCAGTCTAAGCTATTCAAATTTTGGTGCTTCGCAAGGTTGGATTCATGTGTTACAGTATGAGGAAAGTTAACTAGGTATGCAAGATGAGTATGTCCTTTAGGTGAAAGTTATTGTGAAGAAATTTGTTGTATTTCAGGGTGTTTATGGAATATTCCAGATTGTTTTCAAGTGATGTATGTTGTTCGTGAGTCATCTTTGGATGTAAGTAAGTGTGTACTTGAATGTTCAATGGTGTTTACATAGGTTCGACTGACTTTGGGTGTTTACACTAATTGTGGATATGCTTTGGTGTTTGTGGAAGTGTGGTGTGGTGTGTATGAGTGGATTTAGGTCCAAGTTAAGGTGTGGTGTGGTCCACTTTCATTCCTTTCCATCGTGGGAATGCTTAGTGCCAACCTAATTTGAATTTGCACAGTTCAGGTGCTTAGCCAACCTTGTCAATTGTTTTCAAGGTTGAGGATGGTATAAATAAGCATTAAGTTGATGGAGAATCAAGGTGTGAAAAGTGTGATGCGAAGTATAGAGTTGTGAAGTGTGAAATGCAATGCAAGCTTTAATGTGTTAGACTATTAGAAGTAGTGAGCAGAAGGTGTCTACATTCTTCAAAGAGGCTACAAATGTATTGGTAATGTTGTGGTGGATCTTTCTATTACTTTGAGATGGATTTCTCATTGTAACATTCTTCTTTCTTCATTTCTATAATCTGACAGTGATCCCTTAGTAGTGATCCCTTCTTTTCTTTTGGGAAGTGAGCCCTCCAACAATGAGCCTATTGTATTTGGTATTACAATTACTAAGTATATTGTGAGCTAATCCTCACCGTGGTTTTTCCCTTGGGTTTTCCACATAAATATGGTGTTCTCATGTGTTTGGATGTGTTTGCATTATTGTTTCTCATGTTTACATTCTACTAATGCATGACAAGGATTTAATGGTTGTTAAGGGTTTAAGGACTAATGCAAATATGAATATCAATGAGGGTTTTGATGTTTTAATGTACACCGTATTCGCCCCCCTCTCAATTTTCTTGTGAATTCAACACATAGATCCTTAAGGAATAAAAAATTACCACTAAATAGCATAATCCTTGAGAGTGTGGGGAAATAAATTTGACAACTTATTCTTAAATAAAATATACACATTCAACTAAATATGATCTTAGATGGGAATTAGGGTCACCTTTTGAAATACATTTAAAAGAAAGGTGCCATGAATCCCAAAGACAGTGGATATCTCACAATACTAAAAGATAGAAGTGTATGTCTAAGATCTAAAAATTCATTAATATATTGCCCATTTGGCTTTGCATCTATTTTTATCTACTTTATCTATATTCTAAAGTAGTGCATCTAGGGTGGAGAAAGGATGAGTGATATATGGTAGTTGGAAACCACTATGAAATGTATGGGTATGAGTATGGGAAGTAATAAAAGTGGATGAGGCAATATATTGGGATAAAGACATAGATGGCTGGAGATACTTAAGGTAATTCAAGGATGGGATGTTAAAGTGGCTTGGAAAGTGGAATAGTGATGGATCTAGTCATGGTGGAGGAAACAAGTGTGAAGGTGTGGTGCCTCATTTGGGTGATGGGGATATCAAGAGGGGTATATCCAAGAGGTAATCCAAATTGGAAATGATAAGTCACTAAATGGATGGAAACTAATGGCAGTGGAGGTAGGCATGGTATATGTGCATCTATGATAGAATTATAAGAAAAGATATATGCACTAATCATAGTAGATGTAATCATTTTAGCATTAACAACTTGCAAGATATCTAAACCAGATGGTTCATTGAAAAACACATTTTGAATCATACCAAATCATTAGTGAAGTGTTTTCTACATTATCCAAACTGGCAAGTTCAGTTGCAAAATATTATTTGTTCAAATGAACTTTATATACTCTTCATTTTTATCATTATGAGCATCAAATTAGACCCAATTCCCATTGGGTTGGGTCATGCTAGGGTATAGATGAACACTCCTTCACAGTGGAAAATTAATATCTCAAGCAATTTATAATGTAAAAAAGATAAAGATAAATCCTAAAAGTATTCTTTCATATTATAAAGTTATAAATACCAAAGATATATTGTTTCTAAAAGTGAAACCCTAATGGGTTGAACAAGGGTTGATAAGGTGGGTAAAATAGACTTTATAAAAAATTGAAAACCACAATAACAAAGATATAACAATGAAAAAACAATGAGCCATAGGTATGTATAAGACTTTTAGATATGAAAATTATGTGTCAATATTATAAAATTACATATATAAAAAATCATAATAGGAATGACAAATCCTAGAATCAAAATATGGGATTGATCAAGTTCACCAAAATAAAAAGGAAAATTATGTTTCCCAATGGTTAATCTAGGCCAATCCAATCTAATTCTTACAAATAATAATGAATCAAGATACATTAACAAAGGACAATTAGCGATGTTTGTTAATTTAGGAACATAAATAAGAAGACATGGGTGCTTATCCCTATGATTGAAGAATATATGCTAATTTCAAATGGCACAAAATTTTGAACACCCTCAAGTGTGAAATTGATGATAAAAATCTAATATCCACCTTGGATTCTATATTGGATATGTACTTTTTCATAGAATGAGTTTTTAAGTATAGGACAAGATTAATTATAGTCGTAGACTAGTCCTCTGAGTTCATATTCATCCCCACACATAATTAATTTTTTCTCTATTTTCCACCTGCTATACATTTGGGTTTTTTGCTTATTCTAATGTTTGTAGGGCTAGTAGTATTTAAGAAAACCTTTATATGGCTATCATTATATTGCAAGGAGATAGATTACCCTTAGTCAACCCCTATAAATGTGTACAAAGTTGGAAGGAAAAAATCAAGCCTCCTAAATGATGTACATACATATTAAATAATATTTTTAGTGCACCAAATCCAAGTGTGTTGCTATGGTTGCTCCTTTAATGCTTTAGAATTGAAGATTTTGAATATTTTTTCGATGTTTAGATTGAATGTCTTTTAAATAATATCACAAAACATCAAATTATGTCAAATTTTTGTTTGGTTAACTTAGACCAAGAAGGCAAATAGGGCCAATTAGCCAAATTTTGAATTATATTTTAGAAAGAGAGGTGACAAGTCCATGATTGTGGGGTCACCTTTTCAAATAAAAATATACCAAAGTGGTAAAATGGCTTGATCTAAATGACTAATGGTTGTGTTGGGACTCAATATTGTAATGCCATTTTTTGCTTGAGTCTCATCCCTTTTATGTGTCTTCACCCTTTTAAACCCAATATTTATAATTGTAAGTGTGAATACGTAAAAAGTAAAAGAACAACTAAAACACTTCTTAATGAAACAATATATCAAAATCAACATGAATTAAACTAATTTAAAACACAGATAAGCCTGAAAGCATCTCATTGTCTCCTATCTCCAAAGATTTATCAAGTCACGAAAGGCTCTCAGATTGGGTAAGCAATATGACTGTTTAAAATCCCAATTCAGAGGATGGAGTGATGCTAAATGCAATGATCTAATGATTGACAATGAAACCTAAATGATAATGATGCTATGTAAACTATCCTGACATGAAAACTGATAAATGGAAGCTACAATAAAAACTAATGATGTTGTCATGATATGAAATCTACTAATG
This sequence comes from Sequoia sempervirens, assembly GCA_007258455.2. Lineage (NCBI taxonomy): Eukaryota > Viridiplantae > Streptophyta > Pinopsida > Cupressales > Cupressaceae > Sequoia > Sequoia sempervirens. The sequence continues at coordinate 206,963 of VDFB02035619.1, read as the reverse complement.
CTATGATGCTAATGCTAATGCTAATGCTTATGATTGCTTGGTTGCTTGGTTGTATTCCTACAGAGTAAGTTTGCATAAAATTGGGATTTTCTCAGATCATTTTCATGTTTCAGAAGGTTGTATATATAGATTTCCAGCAACAGTTTTGCACAGGGGCAACACAACAGAGGCCTAGATTGAATCTTGAGATTTGAGTGGTGATAGATTGAGAAACTTGAGCTGATTATGGGGATTGTTCCTCCCCATGAAAACATCAAGCAAGATGATAAAAAAGATTAGAGGAATGAGATTGAGAGGATTTCCTGCAAGTTTGTCTCTGAAGCTTTCCCGTGAATGCTAGTTGAATTAATTAGATTTGAAAAAATCTAATTTTATTGGTGAGTGAATAGAGGAATATTTGATTTATGCCTTTATTTGAATATTTTTTATTTATTCAATTTTAGCAAAATAGGAAGATTTAATTAAATAAAACAAATATTTGATATTTGCTTATTTAATAAAGAGGAATATGATAATTAAATAAATCTTTAGGATATCTTTATTTAATTAAGAGGAAATATGATAAGATAATTAAATAACACAAACTTATTGAAGTTGTATATTTAATTTTAAGATAGAATTAATGGATAAAGTATAGAAGAAATAATAATGATAATAATTAAATAAAACAAAGTATTTAATTTTGTTTATTTAATTAAGAGGAAAATAATATGATAAAATAGAAGAATTAATAGTGAACTTAATATAAATAAATATTTCTATTTATTTAATAAGTAGATGAATTTAGGATTAATTAATTAAATAAATCATATTTAACTAATTATATTCTCCAGACCATTTTTAGGTGTATACAATAACTGATCTAAGATAGTCCTAGTGGGTTTTCCATGAGTCAAATTTTGTCTAAGTGTTTCCTTGTGTTATCCCCCATGTGCTAATAATTACAAGAAATCCAAAATTTCTAAGTCTAGGGTATTTTTTGCTAAAATCCGAAGTTTATGCTAGTTGTTGGAGTTTTAGACTTCCTCATGTGTAGGCATGTCTTTTTTTCGAAGTTTGGTTTTCCTTCATTTTTTTAGAATTTTGATGTTATCCATCTTAATATTCCCTTTTCCCATCCCCATATTTCCTCTCTATTCATATTGGCCCATTGGATTTTTCCTTCTTAGCATACTTTTTTCCTGACCCCAACCTCTTGATCCTTTATCACTAAGATTTGTCTATCTTTCAGACCATCCCTTATCCAAGTACCTCATTTGGACCTCCCCCAATTCCCAACTCTAGAATCAATTTTTTACTTAAAATATTTTACTAGATTCAAAGGTTTGAGTTTCCTTCTACTTGAGTACTCATTTTATGTCATCCTCGACATCTCGATATATCACACTTCTAACATTTCCTAAGTATATGCGTTAGAATTTTGGACTTTACCTTTTGTCATGCCTTCTCTACCAACTTTGAATCCCTAACTCCCAATACTTTTACTAAGTACTCCTTTAGAGTTATACTTTTTACCTTCCCTCTCCTTAGGTAATTTTCTAAGGTATGCTTGACTTTGAATCCTCAAAAATATAAAATATTGTTACCATTTTAGAGTTTCTTATTCAGACTTCCCCTATTTTGCATAACCTAATGGTATGAGTTCTTTGTCACCCTCAATTCCCAACACCTTGACCAAAGACATGTATTATGAGGTATCAACCTTTAAAGTTTGAAACTTATATGCCTTTTCCTCATCGCTCTCCCCTACTCCCCAAAACAACTCAAAATGCCATAAAATGGTGCCAATAAGGCCTTACAACTATCATAAGTGATTTTTAAGCACCCAAAAAAAAATTATTTATCACAAGAGCGTAAATTTAATGGGAATAATAGATAGCATGGGATGTGCCTTAATTTATACAATAATAGGATATTTGAGCCCGCTTTCTTCACACCATATCCCAACCACATTTGTAGTGGTCTTCTCAAGCTCTCCCATATAATATCACTCCAAATCTAGAGGAATTATTAATGTAAAAGTGATTTAAATTTTTTAGTGATACTTTTTATTAATAGGAAAAATAGGTTTTGAAGGGACCCAAAACCCTTACAAGAAAAATGTTGCCAAGAGAATAAAACACAACCAACCAACAACCTACCAACAATGAGCTAAAAGCAAAAAAACAACCATAGAACTATTTCACATTCTTAAGAGTATCTACCACCTCTAGCTCCTAGTTGTAGAAGTTTTGATGAAGGTTTTCCAATTCTAGTAACTCATTATTTTCCTCCTTGAAGGTTTTCTTTTTTCTCCCTTGTCCTCAAACTTGGCCCCTTTGAATCAACCTACACATGTTTCTTCCCTTTTTCTTTAATTAATTTCTCTTTCCTTCTACTCTCCTCAGGGATCCCATTAGTAATTTGCTCCTTCCTCAATTCTTTGAGCTTCTTAGTGAGAATCATAATCCCCTCAACATTGTTTTTTATAGAGCAATGGCTTATCTTTAAAATATTCTCCAGATTTCTATTAGTCCCTTAGAGTTTCTCTCCCAAGTCATTCATTCAACTTTCAAATTCCATCATTAAAATATTAATAGAATCCTCAAGACCATCAATCCTACTCTTCATCTCACTATTATCAACCCCAATTTGGTCTCGATCCTCATTGGTAATTTTCTCCTATAGACCATAGACTTTGATACTAATTTTGTTGATTTCTAAAAAGAACCCTTTTTCCAATTTAAATTGGTTAGTGACCCCTTCCCTAAAATGCCCCAAGATTCCATAAATATCCTCTCTGTTAGTGTGGAGATAAGTAAAGTCTTTAGATAGATGTGGAAGGTTAGCAACATTTTGGTTATCTTTCACAATACCTTTCTTTGGAGACTGGATCCCAGTAGCCATTTTGTCTACCACTTTCTCCTTACCTTTGCTTGACGCTTCCCTTTAGAATTTGGAATTTTCTTCCCCTTCCTTTGAGTTTTATCCCCTTCCTCCTCCTACCCTATTTATGAGATCTTATCCTAGGAGATAATCCTCTTCACTTTCTTCCTAGGGTAGTTCTTCTTCCCAACACCCTTTCTTTTCCTTTGATCCTCTCCCTCAGAAGGAAGCACATAAAACACTTCCACCAAATCTTCTCCCTCATCTTCCTCCATCCAGTCCTCATCATCCTCATCCTCACTAGAATTTGAACTCATATCATAATAGTGAATAAACATTGGTTGTTTCTTTTTCTTTACATTCCCCTTCCTCCTTGGATTCAACATAGGGGTTTAATTTTTAACATATTCCATAATCATGAGAATTAAACCCTCATGCAACACAATAAATTTGGGTTTTTTCATGTATTCCTTAGCAACATAATCCAAAGAAGCTAACAAAAAATAGAGAAAATAAACTAGAAACTTATGCCTAAATTGGTTTAAGAAAATTAAATGAACACCATAGATTGTGGTAAACCTACCATCCAAAGTGATATACCGCATGATGACTTTTGCCACTTCTAACCAAATGGGTTTATGGACATATGATTGTAGCCCAAAGAGGAGAGTTTCACCATCTTTCCACACTCATTCCCCTTAAAATATTGGTTTAGGGATTCATTGTTTTCCTTTTTCTCTTGAAAGAACTTCCTACCCTACAAAGAAAGCCTTGTAATATTCACGATCACTTCCTCACTAATAGCAACTTTCTTCCCATTCACATTCAACACCCTATTCTTCTAGCCTTTAATTAAAACTTGGAAGCTTTTGATTTGTGATCATGAATCCTCTCTAGGTAGGGAGCCAATCCCCCCTCTTCCACAATTCTCCAAAAAAATTTGATTCCTATGGACCCCATTACAGGATAAGGGCTCCACACGACTTCTCTCACATCCCATAGTAATAGAAATGAGTATAATAAAAAAACCACATATGTTGATCCACATATCCCAACATATAAGAAAAGGGAAATATACTCCCTTATTACCTAAAAAATGTGCGAGAAGTCTAGGTATTATAATCCCCATGTCCCATCGATTCTCAGAATCTATGTTGGCATTCATTATTTATTATGGCAAGAGCTTCAATGGGTACAAAGGAGTACCCTTCCCATATTTTTAATGATTCTCTTTTCACACCTTCATTATCAAATATGTCTGCCAATTTATTGTAGGAATACTCACTATCACTAAGAGGGGGGTGAATTAGTGATGTACAAAAACAAAGCAATTAAACAATTTTAAACATTCGATAGGCACAAAATTCAATGGAACCATGTAAAGATCACCATGAAACAAGATTTATAAGTGGACAACCCTAG